>JAQFZG010000021.1:0-73927 GCA_034695465.1 Entomobrya nicoleti
AAAAAACGGTTTTACCTGGTAAAAGTTTTACAAGAATACATCTTTGACACGTTTCAAAATTTGATACAAATTTGCAAAGAAAGAGAAACACGATCATATCTTTCGCTTTCGTGTTTGTTTAACTGTATTGACTGATTGTAACTTTGCCCTTTCGGCCTCTGGAATAAAAAATGCAATTCCAGTTTTTCAATAGAAGATTTTTAATCTCCTTCAAATTCTTGATTGGAAGACAACTTTCCTCATTCGTGACATGATCTACTAATTATGTACATGTATATCCTAAGAAAATGAAACATGACAAGCGATCATGAAATACATACAAAGTGGCATTTTAAGCCAACCTGAAACATTAAAGGCATGTGTGTAGTAATGGCATTGCAATATTTGTTGTTTTTTTCTTTGCATTTTTCAATGAAACAAAAATCGTTGCCGCGCCACTGTAAAATGCTGCTAATGATAACGATACTTTTTACCTTTACATACTTTTATCACTCTTTTATCGTCGTCGCTATATAAAGTTTGTTAGCTGTTGGCTACTTATACTCACTGAAGTCATTGAATCTTTTACTTACTACTGATACAGTTCACCTCTCATCATAATCGCCGTCAGTCAGTTAATAGTTCATCATCTAGTGGCATTATCATCATCACTGCCAAAGCCAAGTCCATTTAGATAAAATAGACACATAAACACGTATGCAAGCATATTACTAGAGAATAACTAGAAACCTTTAGCTGTATTTTTTACAAATTTAAATGGGAGTGAACCTGAACATTTCTGATACTTGTCTGCATTATATGAATGGTAGAAGCTGTTTGCTGGTATTTAATGAATATGATGCCAAGAAAAAATATAAATGATATGATTTTTTTTCCTTGCATTTTCGTTACGTTGATGTTGCACGAATTCCATTATTGTAAATCTATTGGCATGATGAATGAAACAAAAAATGTTATATTGTCCATTTTCATTGTTATTGTATCGTATCGTTATGCTATTATTCCTGGTAACACTAACACTACAATGTAGACAATGAAGTTCCCACTTGGTTTTTTCTTTGAATCGATATTATTAATAGCTTTACGATTATTCTAACTATGTGATCAATTGAATTATACTAAATTTAAGCTTTTCTGGTATTTAATGAAAAATAGTGTGAATGCCGCATCCACATACTACAAAACAAACAGTGGAATGATCAGGAACACATTTCTTGAGTGCTGCTACTGCTCTTTTTTGCTGTTAAACTCAGCCATCAGGTTTACTTGTTAAACTGATACAAAGCTAGCAAAGTTGGCGTCAACAAAGACGAGCTACTCAAGCGGAATAGAAAACGAAGAAGCTAAATGAAAAGTGCTAATCATCTTTGACAGGATCATCATATTACCAGTACCCTCGACAACGGTCCACAGTTGTCCTTAATTACTTGGTGGTGATACATCGGTGCACTTTGATTTGCGGCTACGGGCGAATACCAATTGACACGCAAACGAAATTTGTCAGCTTACAATTTGAAGTGATCAATTAAGTTGTACAATTTACAAAAATCAACATGGACGTAACTCAAATCAGGGAAGAGTTGAGGAAATACAATCAGGAGCATCTGCTCCAGTTTTGGGACGAGTTGGGAAATGAAGAGAAACATGAGCTGTACTCCGAGCTAAAAGAGTGAGTCCCAAATTAATCGAATCAATCAAAAAAAGAAACTTTGAAATATTTTTTTAATTTCTATTTATTTGGAAAAAAACTAATAACTTCATAACTAATTCGTATTTTAGCCTGAACCCAGAAGAAGTGACTCGTTATTTCCGTAAGACACAACATAGCAATACTGAAGAGCTTGGAAAACTCGATGACAGGCTACAGCCGATTCCAGCCGACATTCATGGGGCTGTCGTCCGCACAGATGCGGAACGCCTGAAGAAGTATGAAAATGAAGGTAAGAAATATTTTTTAAACATCTTTTCCCAAACGTGTACTGTTATTAGTGGTTGTTTAGAACGAGTTTCATAAAATTCGCACACGACATTATTTACATCCAATGTCCAGTGACATATCATAGTTTTGCAGAAAATAAGTAACTATAATTTTCATGCTTTGAAGAAATATTGTAATGAAACTTGAACCCAGGTTTAAACCAAGTTAAATAACGTTGGCAAAAAAACAGCAGAACCACACGTCAATTATGTTTGCGCCAGCAACATACAAGAAACAAAGTCACTTCATTTTATAAAAAACATCCATGCAACATGCATTCATCGTACTTTAATGTAGCATCCCTCCAGTCAGTAGATCATAAATCGTAGTTGATTTTCTGGCGACGGCGGCACAGTAGCAATAAGCAAATCTACAAGAATCTCACTCACCATCCCAAATCAACTGATGAGGAAGCAGTCACCACATCATCATCACTATCACAATTCTTTCTTATGCCTACTATCTTCACCGTATTATCTTCTTACAAGTTTTTTTTATATTTTATTTTGCATTTTTGACTAACTGGTTGATAGGTGGTTCTCTGTGTGTATTATTTTTGATGCCATGATGACGATGCATATCATCATAAAAATATATAGACCGTACTTACTATTATATCTGTTATTATACCGAACAATAATACAAAATATACACACAGCAACTGCTCATTTATCATCATAAATATCAACATCACCAGAATGTTTCTTTTGATTTCCTTCCTTGCTGCTTAGATCATCACGAGGACAATTATATATTATGCTTTATGTATAAAGGAAAATAAATGCAAAAAATTCGTATAGGAATTAATAGGAAATAGAAACTTATTACGATTTATAGATTTCTTTATATAAAGTAATAATATATGAATAATATTAATTGGTAGGTAGACAACAAGTCCATTCGACAAACAAAGGTTGAAGGTAGAAACGAAATTTGTGTGAATGAAATACACACGTGTATTGTATAAGGGAATTTTTTCAACTTTAAAAAAAACTTCTAAAAATATTTAAATATAATTTTTACAAGCTGCAGTCAAAGTAGCCAATAAATTATACCGTTAACAATATTTTACTGGCGGGCTTATGTTTGTTCTATTTTTAAAGGTGTTTGTCAAAAATGCAAATTCCATTTTTAGGCCAAAGATGCGTTTATGCATTTCATTTTGTATTGTTAGATTTAATTTTTGGTCATATTTAAGTACAACGTATTTATCTGTTGTCGTCTGTAATCTGTTACAACATTTGTTTCTATGTTTAAAACGAAATTTTCTTGCTTTGTCTCTTGTCTCTGAAAACAAACCAAACAGACTTCAAGTTTCCTATGCATTAACTTCGCATAACGATTTTTAGTCAAGATAGCAGAAGCAAATCATGTAACAATCGGTGGTGGTCCTAGGAGTAAAATTCATATTACTTATTAGGTACTTAAATTGGCTATCATTATTATGCACAAAAATCTGAATAGCAGTACAAAATGCAGCAGAGCAACAGCCAAGTCAAAGTCGAGTTCTTTCTACTGTTGTTTGTGTGAACATTTTTTTGTTCTTTTGTTGGCTCACTAGAGAGAGAGAGATGAGGTCTTTGTTGTTTTTTTTCAGTGTATTAGTATAGATAGATGATTGAAATACAACAAATGGACAGTCAGAATAGGCTGCTAAGATAGCAAGAAGCACCTAGGTTAGAACACGTATACGGAAGACTAGTTTTTAGTTTTTGACTCAATCGCAAAGTTACCGAGGTAATAATAATGGTGTGGTGGTGGTAGATAATGGCGAGTTTATATGATGGCAGGAATGATGATGATAGTTGCTGGTATTTTAGGGAGCTGCTTATAACATGACGAAAAAATAACATGAATGATAGGGTTTTTGATTGGAGCATGAAACGATGACAAGCCTGGTAGACAAGGAAACGGGCAAATATTATGCATCCAAGATAAAACTTGCATGTGAGAAAAAAATGTTGCATCTAAAAGTAGATCTCCACCCTAAAAATATCATGGGACATAAGGATTAAAGATTATTTATAGCTTGTGATTTTTTTTCTTCATTGTGACATGTTTGTTTCTGCGTATTTTTGTAACAGGTTTAAGACTTATATCCCAAGGCAAGGTTGCTGTTCTCTTATTGGCTGGTGGTCAAGGAACCCGTCTGGGAGTAAACTATCCCAAGGGTATGTACGATGTTGGCCTCCCATCCAGGAAAACCCTGTATCAGCTTCAAGCTGAGAGAATCGTTCGTCTTGAGACTCTTGGGGAACAATTAACTGGTCAACGTGGGGATGTGCCTTGGTACATTATGACCAGCGAGCATACCAAAGAGCCTACCCTCGAATTTTTTCAGAAGCGCAACTTTTTCGGCCTGAAGAAGGATAATTTGGTAGTCTTTGAGCAAGGCATGTTGCCCTGTTTCACTTTTGATGGGCGCATCATTATGGAGAAAAAGAGCAAGATTTCCAAGGCTCCAGGTAAATTTTATGAATATTTAATTTTCTATGACATGATATTCATTATCGCTTCCTGTCTGCTTTTTTCCTGCTGCTCGTATTTTCTCCCTACTTATGACTTATTCCGTTCATAATTTTAATCACTTGATTAGATGGCAACGGAGGACTGTACAGAGCTTTGAGAGATAAGGGAATTCTCAGTGACATGGAGTCCCGAGGCATTGAATATGTTCATGTATACTGCGTCGATAACATTCTCGTGAAAATGGCAGATCCAGTTTTTATTGGATACTGTTATAGCAAGGGAGCTGATTGTGGAGCCAAGGTGAGAAAAAATTTAGTCGTATTGTCGTACGGAATAGTATGTTTTTCGTTAATCTTGCACACGTGTTGATAGGATGAGATTGATTGAATGGATCTGATTTAAGTGCGATTGAATTGCTTCACACTTCATAATATCAATTCAAATGGAACGTGCCTGTCAGATTGAGGAAATACGCATGTCGAATTTGTGGTTGCTTCCTTGTTTTTTGTCTCCTTCTCATGGCCACAATTTTGTTTTCTGATTCGCCATTAAGGTGGTAGAGAAAGCATTCCCCACTGAAGCTGTTGGTGTGGTATGCAAAGTCGATGGCCATTATCAAGTCGTTGAATATTCGGAAATTACCCTTAAAACTGCTCAGAAACGGAATTCAGATGGCAGACTTGCTTTCAGCGCGGGTAGCATCTGTAATCATTATCTCACAACTCAATTTCTCCGCCGCCTTGTTGAGTAAGTGGCTTTAACTAATTAATGTAATGCATACCAATTGAGTATGGGGACTACATAAAGATGTGGCCAATATATACGCTGGATTATCTTACTCAAGGCAATATACATTGTATAATAATCAGGGGTCCAGAGAACGAGCTCCAGCATCACATTGCCAAGAAGAAGATTCCATACGTTGATTCCAACGGCCAACTGGTGAAACCAGACACACCAAATGGTATCAAACTGGAAAAGTTTGTTTTCGACGTGTTTCAGTTTTCTGAGAGATTTGTTGTCTGGGAAGTTCTTCGAGAGGATGAATTTAGTCCCTTGAAGAATGCCGATGGAGCGGAGAAGGATACACCAACAACAGCCAGACACGCCTTATATTCCCTTCACCAGAGATACATCCTTGCAGCTGGAGGTCGCTTTGTTGATGAGACTGGCGCTGAAATTCCGCTCATTCCTAGGTACTTTATCCAATTTATTGGAAGTCCATGTTTTGATATTATTCTATGATATGATGAGCTGTGTAGCAACATATATAGTTTGTGGAAAATGCATGAAAAAATAACCGTGTATTCAAATGCTTCCCTTAATATTTTACGCTACACCTGCATGATATAAAAAATATTTACCATTTATTTTGAATTTTTTGATTTTGAGTACAATTTTTGCTTATGTCGTGTGTTTTTTGTGCTGTTCCATTTGTGTTTTGTAGTATGTTGAATAACAACGCTATTTTGCTGGAAACGAACAACAATGAGATGTAAGTGCAACAACCTCCTCTTCTTTATCATTTTGACTGTTGTGTTATCATTTTTTTATTTTTTGTACCTCATTACAGCTTTTCCCCGTTGCTTTACATAAAATCCTGCATCCCTTCGATACTAACATCTTTCTTGTCCGTTCCGTATAATCTCCTCTAACTAATTTACTAACAATTCATTTTTTTCTAGACAATTCAAAATAATAACTTGGATATCTTCCACTCTCTCTTTTTAATTTTTCTTTAGTCAAAAGTCTTGCACGAGCTACAAGGCTCCAGTCGTAGTGGAACTCTCGCCACTTGTCTCATATGCTGGAGAAGGATTGGAAAACTCCGTCCAGAACAAGGAATTCCAGCCACCCATCACCCTGGTTTCACCCATAGAGAAGGTTCCCATAGCACCCAACCCAACTCTGGACATGCCTTTACAAGTACAAGTTATCAACTCATTATCTGGAGTAGTAGCTCAAGCTAAAATTTAAAACTTTAAAAAAATATTATACAGGGAACATAAATAGCTATAGGACAGTCGCAACATTTTGTCCAATCAGCTAAAAAAACATTTTTTACAAAAAAAAACTATTGAAAAATGATTTATACTATAAAAATAGGAAACTAAGAATTTACTCTGTATTAATAGGATACACAAAATAATCAACACCATTCATAAAAAAATTGTAATATACATACCTTCATACATACATACGTACATACTACTTGAGTGTATTCAATATAATGAGAATGTACGTATTTCACACTATCGATTTGTTTTTTAAAAAAGTTTTGAAAAATCAAGAATTTAACAAAAAAAATGAATTAACGCATACGGTTCCATATATAATTTCCTCTCTTTTATTCCTTTTACTGTACATTAATTTTTAATCAAAATGCTCGTGTGAAAATAAACTAGATTATTTGTACGTTTTGACAATGTAAACTAATTATGTGTATATCTTGATGCATGCAATTTTTAGCAATACTCTTTTAAGTTGTACAACGACTATAAAAAAATGAGGATTTTTATGTAAATATATTGATTATATCGTGAAAAAATTTGTAAACAATGCTATTCCACGATTTTTATTGTGTATAATAATTTACTACAAAAAAGAATACTTGACAATTACCATTTACTCATTTACTTTTTTTGGGGGCAGAATGGGACTTGCTACACAAAGATCCAAGCAGAATGCAATGCAAAAAATGCCTCGTAAGTATTGAAACAAGCTAATTTGAATATTCCACGAAAACCAGAAGATTTTACCATTTTTGAAAATAAAATCGTTCGTGACATCCATTTAAAACTAGAGCATCCAGAAAAAAGGAAACAGGGAATCTGTAATAGTAGCTGTTATATACGTATATTTTGTAATAACTAGTGGGTTAACATTATATTTTAAGGAAATACGTACAGTGCAATGAAATGCAATATAAAAAACTACCTTGGTACTTACTATGATGTAATAAAAAAATAATAATGTGTTTTACTATGATAATACATACGTACATACATGTACATAAGAAAGAAAACTATATTTTTTAAACATGAAGATATTATGATGATGGTTACATACGTTTTAAAACAATGCAAAATGGTAGACATCCATACAATAAATCTTATACACAATAATGCTGATGAAAAATGTTAGTTTTATCGTTATACTTGTACTGTCAAAGTAAATGTCAATGTTAATATTATACAACGGTTTTTTGTCTTTTACTATTTTTTGAACTATGAAAACTATTCGACAATAAAAAGTTTAATAATTTGAGAAGAAACTGTACTTGCATCCATAAAATTGTATCCTTAATATTCTAGAATAGTTGGATAAAGCACAATAATAATTTAATTAAGCATTATTCATCATTAGAACCAGCTGTTACAGGTGTTATCCTTTTTAACTGGATTGTACAACGTGATTTGAGAATGTTTTGAATTGCCTTCACGACTACAATATATTGATGGAAAATACCAAATTAAAATGCACCCATTGAATTAGTCTAATCATAATCTTTTAATCACAAATCAACGCAAGGGAAAAGGAACTCCATACATTTGCTGAATAAAAACATGAGTACCTAAATTGTGGAAGAGATAAGAAGATGTATTTAATCGCATATTTTACACTATAAATACCAAATCAAGATTTGTCTTGACTTTTTTATCTTTCCCTTGGCTACGCATACCTACAAAAACATATCCTTACTCTATTTATTTCAATTAAGAAAACATTCATTTAACATGTAAAAGTTTTCATAAACATCAACTTTTTTTTCAATATGTTCGTTGACGTAGCACTTTGGTTTGGACACACAGACAACTCAATCATGATCAAAGTACGTGCATAGCTTTGGCCACCCTGTTTTATTGCGTTTCCGTTAGTCTTCTTTAGAGAAAACCATGACTGATTTGATTACTGATTATTATGACCCAGCAATGTCCCCACAAAACGTATTGTGTACAAATGTTCAGTATACCCATCATATCATAAGAGTACTGCTTCCATACATACCTCCCAAATCCCAGTATTGCTTCCTTGACGAAAGTAAAAAAATAGATAAGAACTGCGTAGCTCTACTGACTGAATGGATGCTCAAGCTATTCGTTTAATCTTTAAAAATAGGATAATCAAATGAGAAGGAAGTATGCAAATGAGTACAAACCTCGATTCTTGTTCAACGAGCAACCAGAGTTTATAAATACGAATGCGACATTCTTTTCCAATATGAAATGATGGATGTATTTCTCTCGTTTTTCATTAAGTACTTAATTTTAGGTAAATGAGCACCTGCCTTCTTCAGAATTGTTCACCTTTCTAAAGATCCAAAAACTTTACTGCGCAACGAAGAAAAAATAAATCATACAGACTACTATGCCTTCCTTTCTACATGCATCGTTGAATGTAATGTTTGTAACCTCTGCTTGTTTGGAGTCGCCTCTGGACTACACTAATTGAATTGAAAAAGTGTTTCTTATCGGGTGCCATCTTCTTAAAACTGCTGCCTGACAGCATATTCTGTTCAGACAGTCATTGCACATACGTACGTGCACAAAAAGACGTGAACTTCTGGACATCCTTATCCGTCCGTATTCATCAACTCACCGTTGCAGTTGCTGGTTCCTTTCCCTTCAGTCTCTTCAGTCAAGACTTGTAGAGGATTTTTTATTTTTACAAAATCATAAATTTTAATTTAACTCTGTCCAGTTCAGTATGTTCTCCGACTCGGCAGAAGAGAGATTGACGTTGACGATGAGTGAGCTACAGATGAACCTTCCGCGGTCGACTCAGCAGCCGTCCCTGCCACCGACACCGCCACCCCCACCCTTGAGCTCACTCAATCCTTCGTCTACTTTATCGGAACTGGTGGATTTTCCAGAAAATGGATTCGACTTTTATTCTTTCTCTTTTGACAATTCGTTTCCCTACCGTGGGATCTTAAGTAATGATCGTAGTTTTTCATGCTCTTCGCCGATTTCGAACACGTCGTTTCTCTCCGACATGTCTTTTAGCACCCCGTCTATTTTGAGAAATTCGCACGACAGCGGAAACACCAGGTAAGTAATTGTATAAAAAATAAAATGTAATCGGCATAAATATGAATATTCAATTGGGTATCATATTTCTTTCATTTTTATTTAAAATTAAATGATAACGTTTTATCTTATAGCGATAATTTTGGCCTTTTGACCACAACCTCCACATCTTATGGTGGAAATGATGTGAGCAACACATCAGATTTTCAACATTTACTAAACGAAGGTTGCGATGCAGCCCTTGAAAACAATGGCACCGAGCCACCACCCCAACCAGGGGGAAATTTCATGCTGCCCACATCCCAAGAGAGTCAACTGCTCAGCGACTCTGGTTTGTCTTCTTGCAATCTTGGCAGCACTATTGGCGGAGAACTGGGGGGAGGGGGCTCAACTGCATGGGACTCTCCATCTAAGCCGAATTCTTCCACGCCAAATCAAAGCCGATTTAAGTTTTCGTTTCCAATTTGTGAACCAACTATAACTACTGGGATGGCCAGTGACAACGGCAGCTTAAACAGCAGCAATGGCAGCAGTAATGCTAGTGCTGACTCACCAACTCGACTCATTGGTTCATCTGCTGGTGCCTCTGGCTCCACCCCATGCTCTTTTAATAATCAGTGGAATTCGAGTGATGTTTCCTCTTTGATGGTACGTTAAAACATAATTATGTACATAAAACGTTTTCCTCATCATGATAGATGTTTTATATTAATTGCCAAAATAATGCATACAAATGAGTTCATTGCCCTTTCTTGTGACTTTTTTTTATACAAACAGGACAACCAGTCCCCAGAGAGTTCTAGTAGCAGCTCAGTGATTCCCACTTCTGCGTTGGGCAATTCCATTTGGAGTCCATCATCCCAGGTTTCTGCTGCCTCCACCAGCCAAATTCCCAATGTTACTGGTAATGTTAGCAACGCTGTCAACAAATTCAGCGGCGATAGCCAGATATGGGATGAGAATCTAGTGGGATTGTCAAAGCAGGACCTTTTGGCCTTTGTTAATGTAAGTAGCTGCAATTATGCTCAGATGCGTATGTGTATGCTGAATTGAGAAAAAAATGTGACCAACACACTCATAATAAGAAAATTTATTAACCTCATTCATTTTCTCCATTTTATTACTATTTAGCTTTTGAAAGAAAAATTGGATGAAAGTATTCGGAATGGAGATGAAGCTCGTTCTGCGCAAATTCAGGGAGCCATGCTTCATGTTCAAAATTTTATTATTAATTCGTTTGTCTCCGAGTCTTCCGGCAGCGTATGTGGCAGTGTGACTACGCCAACCACTACAATTGCATCCCCATTGTTACCCAGTCCTACAGAGAATTCGTTGGACCGAGCGGCTAAGCTACACAGGGATATTGCTGGTATGTACAAATCATGTCATATTAATTTTTCCGTATAGAAAAGCAATTATGGGATTAATCATCACGAGTCTTATGGTAAATAAATATAGTAATATTTTAATGTCTATTGGATTGTAGGATCAAAGGATGCTCCGTACACTTGGAGAGGAGTGCTACCTCCTCGAATTCATCGGAATCCAACTTACTCTTGCAAAGTATGTTCAATGTAAAAAGATGTAGCTATATAGCTTGATACAAGATGGGTTTGATTACAGTTAATTGATTTCTTAATTGGCTTTATTTGTAGGTTTTTCTTGGTGGTCTTCCGTGGGACATCACTGAAGGAACTCTAATGCAAACATTCAAACCATTTGGAATCGTTAATATTGAATGGCCAGGAAAAGAGGGCGTCACTGCTAAGCCCAAAGGTTATGCGTACGCAGTTTTTGAGAATGAAAAGCAGGTAATGAAGTGGAAATGACGTGTTTATTAAGATGTTTAGTTCAATGTACTGTTTGTAAATAAGTTATAATTGGTTAATCCGTACATGGTTTCTTTATGAACAGGTTAAGCTACTGCTTCAAAGCTGCACCCACGACTACAATCACTGCCGGTCAGGCAACTACTATTACAAGATTTCGTCAAAGAAGTATCGTGGCAAGGACGTCCAGATTATTCCATGGGCCTTAAGTGACAGCAATTTCCATCGATGCCAAGATAAGAAGATTGATCCACTCAAAACAATATTTGTTGGGGCTCTTCATGGTATGATCAACGCAGAGGGGTTAGCAACTATTATGCAAGATTTATTTGGAGGAGTTGTTTACGCAGGTAAAATACTGGAAGCATTGCTGAATTATTTGATAATGAATTTATGAGATCAGAATAAAATGTAATCACGATTCTTCATTTGTTGTATGTGCACAGGGATTGATTGTGACCGCAAAAAGTATCCAATCGGGTCAGCTCGTGTGGCATTCAGCAATACTCGTTCTTACATGAAAGCTGTCACTGCAGCGTTTGTTGTCATTAAAACCTCTCGCTTTGAAAAAAAACTTCAAGTGGATCCCTATTTGGAGGATGCAACCTGCTCTGTCTGCAACTTGCAACATGGACCTTACTTCTGCCGGGACAGTGCCTGCTTCACTTACTTTTGCCGAACTTGTTTCCAGTTCAAGCACTCTGAGGGTCAGTTTCGCAATCATAGCATTATGACGCGAACAACGCACAACAAGACTCCACAACAACAACAACAGGGAAACGTCTTTAGCGGAGCCTACAATGGAAATAGTGGCAACCATGGTTACAGCAATGGTGGTAATCACCACCAATCATCTGGTTACACTTTTGGAGGGGGTAACAATCATCCCCATAGCAATCATCTCGGCAATACTTATCATGGATTTGGTGGCAACAATCGGCAATGGAATGGCAACAATAACAACAACATTGGTCGTAATACACCACCAATGAATTCTGGCAGCTGTGGAACTGGACCTGGAACACTGCTTGGAATGAATGGTTGTAACAAGAATTATAACAATGGTGGGGGTCAAATGAATGGTGGAGGTGGCACTAGCAATAATAGTAATGGACACGGCCATCAGCAATTACCTTTCACCAACAGGACTTTTGGACAGGTGGGACACCGTCAGCAACAGCAATTTATGCGCTGGTAAAAAATACGTTTGAAATCTGCTGATGTTTCTGATTTAAAATTTTGAAGATGTTTAGAAGATTTAGTTAGTGTCGACTAGTTGTCGACGATGACCCCGGTCAATAGCGGTCTAACTGTTATTAAATTATTATTATTGTGGTCAACAATTTATAGTTTTAATGTATTAGGATATGTTAAGGTTATAATAATCATCATACAATATTTTCTTCATATTAGTGAATATTTTGCAACGACTACATAGTCATTTTCCGGTAAAATAATTATGTCACGGCAAGTTTTGGCGAAACCCTTTTTGTATGGGTATTAATGGGTTTTGGGAAAAAAGTAAATTGAGTTTTGGGTAATAATATGTTCAATTATGTATTAAATATTATATATTATGTTATATATATTTGATGGATACATATTATGTTATTTAATTCTAGGTAAATATACAGTGTTAAAGATCAGTGATAATTTTAGCATCAGAATAAAATATCCTTTATTGGAGTAGTAATGGAACTTGATGAGAAATATAATCATGATGAATCCAATTACGAGGAATCAATAGTTACTTTCGGAAAAATCCAAACATTCCGGACGTGGATGGGCCCATTAGCATTGGCACCTGATTTTTGTGACTGATTTTAAGCTGTCGAGAATATAAAATCAGAGCATTAAATTTAAGGCTGTGGCATATCACATGTAACTGCATAATAATTGAGTTGACTAGTTTGTCAAGTGGAACTCACCGTGCATGGGGCCTGCATCCACGGTTCTCCATCAATTTGCATAGGTAATCGTTTCCTTGTTCGAATAATGACTGTTGAGCACTGGGCCAGTCGTTTGCCTGATGCTCTCAGTCCAGTTCTTACTTGGCCCATATGCAAGCAATTTTCAAGACCGATTACCTCAATCAGTTGGTCACCGATATCTGTAAATGCAGCGTCACTCATAATAACATATTTCTACACAATGACGTCAATTATTGCATCTAAAATGTATTCAGTACCTTGGACGGCAATCTGTAGATTTGCTGTAGGATTGGGCTCCTCATTCCGCCCTCTTTTCCGTAACTTTTTGGCTCGTTTTCGCGACAAATGATCCCCCCACATGTTTGTACCACCGTGTGTATATGGAATGTTTAAAAGAGCCAAGCCTTGAAGGGATGCACCTTGATCGAGGTTTAGAGCAACGCCGTCACACTGCATAAATGCATTACATCAATATCAATGTAGTCAGACAATATGTCATGCATACTTTTTTAAGATAGTGACATTACACAACGATGGTAAAAAATGTTGGAGCTTATTGAAACTGACGGCGACAATCATAATAAATAATTTAAATAACTGCAGATCCAAAAATAGTGATAGTACCGACCTCAATTTCAAGCTCCTGGTGGAGATTCTTACAGGTAGATGCGAACTGCTCTGTCATGCCAAATTCAAAATACCACATTTTGTTACGAACTCGAGAGTTGAACTTATGAGGATGCTTCTCACGTTCCAAATGAAATTTGACACAAATTGCAGCATCCTGGTGAGCAAATAAAACATACATTTAAAAAATGGTTAGAAATATGACACATGATAATTTTCTTTTTGTAATGGTTGAATCGTAAGTTCTTTTTTCTGTTGCATTGCATTTTTGTCTAACCGCTGCATAATGGCATCATTTAAAGTTATTGAATTTCTTATATTTTCATGCATTTTTATGACTTACCACACCGACAGAGAAATAATTGTTGATAATGTTGTACGGCATAGGGTCACCTTTACGATCATCTGCCGACATATTAGTTAATGAGATCTGCCAACGATCCATCATGACAATGGATGCTTTTTCAATTTTCTGAATTGTTTTCAAAATGAGAAATGGTATTAACCCGTGTTGAACGAGAGGTGTCCACCTCCACATATTTCTAGATTAGAATTGCTATCCATCAATTTTTACCTTTAATAGTTTTGGTAGAGATTCGCCCTCATACCCTCCTCCCCATTTTAAGCACCTTGCGAGATCATTTCCTGTTCCTAATGGAATAACACCCACTGGTGGTTGTTCCGCGTATTTTACTTTATCTGAAAAAGACAGGTAAGTAGCGTTAAAAATAGTGCACCTACCTTTTAATCTGTTTCAATGTCGTAACATTTTCACGTCAAATGACAGTTGAAAAAGTTTTTCTGTATCAATGTGTGTTTGAGAATGACTAGCTTTTAGTTTAACAAGTGGCATCGTACGACTTTTAAACCAAATTTTACAATCAGCATTCCATTGTACATTATGTGTTTTGACTATTTCATGGTCATTTGTTCCACTACTACCACTGACTACTAGGAGTGCATGAAAAGTGGAGTGGACTAATTATAACAAAAGTTTACATTGTAAATTAAATCACATCCTAAAGTTAAACAAAAGGAAATGTCTCAACAAGTCTAGATCTGCTCTTTGTCATGTTTGCTGAGAAATGAACAAGTGTGGTCGGAACTCTGACGCTCGAGTTCACCTCCACTATTGCGTCTTAAGTTGGGATCGAGGGGGTATTGTAACATAAATATTTCCAGTTAAGAAACAATATTAACACAAGCGATGACAACTGTAGTTAAATACTTGAAATTTGGTCATTAGCGAAGCTAGCGCCGGAAATTTGAGTTGAGGATTGGAAAGTTGTTGGAAAGGTTTACAATTTACTTACCCATGCTATCAAGTAGCCACCCGACAGTACCATCTCCCCCACAGCATATCACTCGCAATTCTGGAGCATCTTTGAACATGTTCAAAGGTTTGGATGGCCCACCACAAGTGATATTGTACACCTGTACTTGTGAAAAATACAATGTTTTACTACAATTTAAAAAATAATGTGTGGCTAGACGTTAAAACCATTAAAATTTGCATCAAACCTGGCGAGGATTGAGAAGGTACTGAAATTTTCGATACAGCTTGATTCCCTGATTGCCCCCACTTTTTGGGTTGATAAAAACAAGCAACGGCTTAGTATGTGGCAATGGGGTGATCTGAAACGACATTGGACCTGAGCCGTTTGGTGTTTCAACAACTGCATCTGGACTTGCAACCTCACCCTAGTGACGAGCATAAAACCAAATTGTGAAAATAACAATATCATTTGGCGATCGTTTGATCTGCTTCATAAAAATTTAGCTTTATTTCATGATGTACGAAAAAAATTGGGACACTACAAGGCTCTATAAAAAAAGAACAAAAATGAAGTCCAGAAATGGCTTTATCCTTTCAGACTTCTTTTCTTCTCAGATTGCATCGTAAAAGTGGAATTTTCGGTTGGCAAATAAAAAATATACATAAAACGTTTACAGATGTCAGAGTGAATCAAGGGACGCTCATTAACTATTCCGGTCTGCTTTCTTTTGGAAATGTGTACTGACTGAGATTGGGTAATTTAAGCAACTTTTTTTTGTTGTTGTCTCGTGTAGGATTTCCACCAAAGAAAAGTACACACATACATAATATGTAAACAAACTAAGACTGTGTTGTTCCAGTTTAACTATAGTATACAATGTACCTGTTCTCCAGCATCAGATCGTGAGAGCCCAGACATGGAGCGAGCATCTCTGGAGAAGGATCTTTGTCTGTCTAGCACAATCGGACAGATTGATGTGGGAGGTAGAATGTTTGATCGTAGTTCTCCCAGATTGCACTCAGGTTTCACTTGGCTAGCACAGCAATTATGTATCTAATGAGGAAAAAATCACATTACGACACGTCATGAAAATGTATATATCCACAATCCACCCAATACAACCCAAAAATACAATGGATTAAAGTATACGTGAGAGTATCGAGTATGAAAAGTCTAAAATGTCGACATAGTGCAGCGCTATGTGAAGAGGAAGAATAGGCGTGCGACAGAGAAAATGAAATTTCCCTTGATAATAATTACTCTTCACTGTGCACACACACACATAGATTTCGGCTAACGCTACATTCTCTCTGCTCTGATGGCCAACAAAATTGGAAAATTTCGAAATCAAGTACAAACAATGTAGATATGTTGCTGTTGGCTTTGGGTAAATTAAACAATACAAAGTTATGCATATCGTGCTATTGACATTGAGAAAAGACTTGTTTAAAAACCTTGACTTGTGAATATAGTTTCTTCCAGTAACTAGGAATAACTGGGAAAATAAAACAAGGAAAGAGTAATTACAAAAATAAGGTGTATGAGTTAATTGGAATGATTGGACAAAAGAAACCTTGCTCAGCTACTACCGAGAATGCATTTACTAAAGAAATATTATGTACAAGGTTAAACCCTTCTCTCTCTATATCTTCCGCCCACCAAAATGTATCTAATTTTTCTTCTCAGTGTCATTGTTCATGTTACTATTAGAAGCATTATAATGCATGTCATTAGTGGCGACAATTACTATGATATTTTATTTGATATTCATACCGTCATTTGACACCAACGGCAGTGTAAACCGGTGATCCCGTTGTAGCTTTTGATGGTTTTCTTGCACTTGGAGCACTTGCCATGACAGTTGCCTTCCACCCAATGATGTTTCATTGTCTAGACAAACAGTTTTTAAAAAATGCTCAAGTACATTATTAATTATTTTGATCACTTAAAAAAGCTTATTTGACGTTTACCTGTTGCGACTTCTTTGATTTCACATATGTCTGGACACAGTTTGAAGGAGCACGCTGAACACATCGCTCATGTACAGTGTATTTGCACCCTTAAAGAAAAAAAAGTTTTGAAATGTAGGAAAAACATTCTTTAAATACGAGATGCAGTGAGACTACTTCAGATTTGTTAAGATTTGCACATGGTAAGGCTTATTGAGATAATATAAGATTTGAGCTTAAGGAAAAGTAAACTTCTTACAAACACAACAGAGCCCTTTCTTGCCCACTCCAACCAACATGGTTAAGCAAAGATTACAGTAAGCCGGTCGGTTGAAATGTTTCAGTCTCCAGAAATGACTTCCGTCCTCTTTCACAGCCTTAAAGTAAAAATTAAATTAGCCTTACTTAAATACTTTTGTCCACAATGAATATAATGAAAAAAGTTAAACATCCTTCTTCTTCCTTCATGTAAATCATATGAATGCTTACACATGCATGCATTGGTATTCCAATTAAATATTTAATTATACTTTTATTAAATAACTTTCTCTACTATTTTGACTTTTGACATCTTTACCTGAGAATCCAGTCCAAGGAGTACTAGAAGTGGTATCGTGGTCAACCCTCCCCGCTTCCATTCATCCAAGGACACCGTTCCATCCGCGTCGTAATCAATTTCAACCATCATATCTTGCAATATCTGGTTAAGTATATTTAAACAACGAAATGCAATTTGATTTGATATGCCATGAAGAGAGAAATTGAGAGAAAAAAAGGAGAAAACTACACAGCGCCAGTCGACATTATAATTGACTTCAGCTAACTCGAAGTGAAGGCAATCTGTAACTCTAAAAATAGGGAAAACATGGAGCAAGCGCAAATGCTAGTTTAATACAATGATTTTGTTTCCTGTGTTACCGTTTTATTTGAGACACAATTCAAAACAATAGTGTTATCCTGTTCATAGTAAGCTTCTGTGCTTCTTGCAACCCCACCAACGCATTTCTATATAAGGATTTATCTGGCACATCTAACTATAAGCAAGTCACGTGAAACAAAATGAGATACTTGATATGTAATTTTTCATTACTTAACCATATTTACATACGTATCGGAGTGTAATGATATGAATTTAAAAAAAGATTTCCTGCAACTTGTAATATCATGGCGAAAATTGATCGACATTTTCTTATTCATCTTTGCGAAGGGGGTTATGTTGCGGTTTTTCCCTTTTGGTGTGGTAATGCAGGTGCAGGTGCTTGTGTACATTGCAAATAAGAAAATACGAGTAATAACAAAAATAAATATGGCCTAATGCTATTATTTCACCGACTAGAAAAGTAAATCAATTTATTTTGAGTTTAGGACATTTATTTTTTCTATTTAGCAATTTTCTCTTCCTTTTGTTCGCTTATAACAAATAATAATACGAGTTCGCCGAAAGGGAAGAAATAGAGACAAGGAGAAAAGGTTGTTAATAATTACCGGTTTCAGTTCCGATACGTCCCAGCCCAAATACTCTGCAACGTTCATCATTTGATCCACAATACAATCCAGTTCCTTAGCACGTCACAAACACGAGGAAGGACAAAAAACATCATCATTTAGATTGAAAGGAAATGCGCAGTAAAAATGGAGATGTATTAAAGGAATTTTCAAGGATAAATAATTTTTCCAGTGAACGAGAGTAGCAATCATAATAAATGCAATGGTATATTTTCTTTTTTTTTGCTTTTTATTCAATCAGGTTAAGTGTTACGTAGACGACAACATACAGACAGGGACAGACATGACGCATTTTAATGCAATAACATTAAATAGCATTACTACATGTTTAAGCATCTCTGAGGTAATTTTATAAGAATGTAAAAATACAACTTTAATGGCTTCTTCTTCTGTTTGTAAAATAAATAATATTGAATGACACATGACGTGTTCTTGAATACTTAAAACTGTTGGAAGATACGTGTAGTTGGATCTTGGAAGTATTAATTTGCCTTGGAATGTCTGTCTGTTTGCCCTTTAAAAAAGTTGGAAATTCGGTAATACTTACCTCAGTATCTAAAACCCCATTTCCATCTGTGTCATAAAGGCGGAACATAACTGTAAAAGTAAAGGAATACGTTTTAATCAGAAATATATACATAATGTTAATAATACTAGCTAAAGATGACAAGAAAGGATCAGATAGATAATCAATTTATATGACAACCAAAAGATTTTGATATTAAGGTTGATTTGATAAAACTGTCAAAAATATTAAAGTTTTATGCTCCTTACATTCCAATTTGTCCTCTGGACGTCCCCCTTCAAGAAGTGAAAGGTAGCAAATGACATCCTTAAACAGAATCCTCACTTTGCTAATATCGAGATTTCGAAACCGGACTCTTGGCTTTGTTGGGACGACCTGTAAATCTTCAACTGAAAAGATAAAAGAGAAAATCCCGTTTTTATTTCAAAAACAAAGTAATTGCTGCTTCTACATGAAAAACTACAGGATTGTCAATTGTAAATGCACGACTAAATTTTTCAACCACGGGAGAAAATGTAGAACTGCCTTTTAATTTTTCAACAATTAAATTTTTGTGAAGAAGATAAATTCAAACCATTTTTATTTTCCCGGAAAGCACTTTTTGAATTGATGTTGGTAGTTGCTTGAGAAACGTTGTTCATAATGTGAGAAGTGTGTGGAGTTTTAGTTGACTTTGTTGCTGATGATGATGTTGTTCTTGTGGTAGAAGAAATACGCGATTTTTTATTGCTACAACTCACTGTTGTTCTACGACGTTGGTGACCATGTCCACCTTCGTCACCCTCTGTAAGTTGAACCATTGGATGAACCAGCTCATCCACAGAATCTGCCGATAAGTTAGGTAGGCGGGCAAAAGCCAAACGAGAGAAAAGCCCATCATGCATTTAGAAGTAATCAAGACATGCAGCAAACAAATAAAAGAAAACATTTTCAACTCAAGACTAATATTTGAAATTGAAAATCAACAAAATTACTATACACTAAGAAAAAAGTCGTTATAACAATCATGGAAATTTCTACAGAGAAAAATTATAAGATATTTGGCAAACCAAAAGAGAGTAGGCTAATGCTATAACAAAGCAAGTTTGGAAAATCATAAAATGTAATTTAGAGATTAAGCATATAAACTTATTTGATTCCGACTTCCTAGAAATATAATTCAGAAATTTGTGCTGCTAAAGTTTGTTGATAGCTAATCTGACTCAAGGTCTTTGGCGCTTTGTAGTAGTAATAATAATAAGCTTTTGTTGTTTTCTTGGAGAGAAGAATAAGAGGCTTAATAAATAGAAGGATAAGTGGAAAGAAAGCAATATCTTCTTTTGTTGTTGTGTTGTCGTCATTCATAATCTGTGTAGGCAACAAGTCAACAAAGTCATTAACGCGCTTTCGTCCTTTCGTTTTTGTTCTATTATTCTGTATAATTTCTTTCAAGGGGAAAAATATCTTCTAAGAAACTTAGTCCATCTTTTCCATCGAACCTATTATTCTATATTATAATCAACAAGTAGTGGGGCAAGTCAAGATGGACGCAAAACCATATTCCGAACGGTTTTATTTTTAAACATCAAGTGAATCGTGGGGAAAGTTGCAGAGGAATATAATGACAAAAAAACGTGACAAGATATTTCATTCACTAAAAGATACCATATCACGGAAACTGAAGGATCTGGAAACTCATTTCACATGATTCTAACTATTTCCAACACGTGACGTGAGTTATAACTGATGTACTTTTGATTTGTTACTCGAAGTGGTTTGCAGCAGGTCAGACATGACAAAGCCTATGCATGTACGTAAGCACTTGAAGGACAAGATGCGCATTACACTTACAACGTTAAGATCACGTGTATGCGGAAACGCTGTATTAAAAGGAGAGCCAAATGACTTAATCTTACCTGATTGGGATTTGCAAGAGTCTGTGTCGGACCTGTTGTTATTATGAGCTCCACTTCCTCCCCCACCTCCCAAAGTTTGTAGTTTCTCGGCAATCCCTTGAATTTTCCCTGCGAGACCATGTCTCTCGTTAGCTGATGAAGAGGGGCTCATCAAATGATTTTGGTTCTCTTGTTGTTGAAGATACTGTTGTTGCTGTTGAAACTGATGCTCATCTAACTCTTCTTGTTCCTGTTGACTAAGACTGTAAGCGGCGGCGGATGTTGATGGTGTTGTCGAATGCGCTACTAAGCTCGACAGAGATCCTGCATTGTTAGGTGCAATGGCAGCAACAGCCGTTGTTGAGCTCTTCATTGCCATTTCCTGATGGGATAACCATAATAACCATCATGATTATGTTGTTAGAGTGAACCAAAAAAATATACAAAAAAATGCTAATGAAACACCAGACCAGGATGACATCACACAAAAAATATCGTAACGATTGACAAACCCATCCTAATAGAATGGAAAGATAAAATAATTTGTCTGAGCACTTTTGCCTGAGCAAAACAACGTGATTCCATTTCCATCATCAATCATGGCAGTTTCAATACCAGAATTAGTAGTAGTGATTGAAAAATGGATTTTGTACTGCAAATTGGAATACTAACCTGGATCGCTTTTCCATCTGGGAATGTGTGTGAGGACGGGATGGGCGACGATGGTGGCGATGGTATATATGCTATCGGCTTCTTCACAAAAGACAGGAATAAATTTTGACAGAGCTCGTCTGGAGCGCCTGCATCCAGGTACAAATTGAAGAAGACCCTAAAGCCTTCAAAATCCACTTCCTGCAAAGCAAGGGAAAATAATCAAAGTAAATACAAATATATTATTGTGCAACATACACATACAAAACAAATTCAAAAAAATAGTCGAGTCAATTGAAAGAGTTAAGAGACAAGCGATTTTCATCAACCACGCTACATATATTCATAATTATAATTATTGCAAACATAAAATATCGTCGTAGCTTTTGATAGAAATGCAACAGAAGAAATTGAATTGTTTAATAACTTATTTCGCCGCACATGGTAAAAATCCTATTTAATTTTACTAGAAACAAGGGGAACTGACTGAAATTCAGCAATACTCATTAAAATTCTTTCAAAAGCGACAGTCTGATATTTCAAAGAACAAACCTATTAACTTTCATAAATTTCTCGTTTACTTACGAATGCACTCACTCAATACCTGATTTATATTAATAACTTCGCGTTGTCATAATACGTGACCGTGATATACATACATAATCAGCCACAAAGTAAAGAGCATATAATATACGGCTGAACCCCATGATATTAAAATCTGGATTATATGATTCTTCCTTTGCAAAAATAAGGATTTGTCAATGAAAGATCTTTTTCTCTTTCACAAAGTTTGATTTTCGCCTCACTATCAGCGCATGCAGCCAAGCATTTTGTTCTCATTCTCACCATTAGGCGAAATGACGTTCATCATGGTGATCGTCTATAATATGAGTAGAAGTAGTAATAATAATAATGTGGTCTCATTTTCTGGCGCTGCAGGCAGCCATTTTCCTCTTCGCCTTCATCTATACTACTCTTGTGCCTGAGTCAAGTCCCTTTTCTCATTTTAACCTTTTACACGACATGCCGTCATCATCATTGCATGGACCATATAAGTATTTAAAAAGTCAGAACACTGCAAGTGGGTGTTGAACACCAAGAATACTGTTTATAAAGCATTTACTAAATAATCTGGAGCTAGTGAATTAAAGATATAATATGCTGACGCTGTGACCACCAGTGTAATGTTTTTGAATACACATATGTGCCATTGCAGTGCTATAACTTCAGGTTACTATTATCATATAGCCATCATCATGATCACAACCATTATACTTAGCTGTCATCTTTTGTTATCATATCCGATTACATTACCCTCATTCCTGTACGGAAAGAAGATGCACACAAATATGTACTTATTTTTTGTCTTTCTTTTTCCACCACAAGTCACATTTTAAGCCACACAATTCCCAATCGACACATTATTATTTTTACGCTTCTCCAACATCAGCGACAGAATTTGAGTAAGAAGGTCGTTATTATTCATCATGATACACTTGTAAACGTACTGCTACAGAGAGTGCGACTATCCATGAGCAAAATTTATTTATAGCCAATGTCATAACGTTGCATGTGCCAGAGAGGAAGTTCCGTTATCGTGTCCCTTTCTATTTTTATGCATGACCGCTTGAAACTCATTTACTTTCCTTTTTTTTCATAAAAATCGACATTGAATTCGAAACAACCTATATCCTCTCCTGTACCCAATATCCTCTCATGTTCATCTACAGTGAAAAGCGACGACGAATTTGGAATCACTTGGAAAAAATTCCAAGTGTATATTCAATGCAGTCGTTTTTTTGCATGCAAGGTAATTTCAAATGTATTCATTTTCATTTTAATAAAACCCGTGCATATCCCTCAAATGGAAATCTCTCCATAGTTCTCTGAAGATGCATAATAATATTATGCATTCTGTTCTTAAAATACGTTAGGCGTCACATGTGAAAAGCAGAGAAAATTTTCGTACGTAGTTTTTTTGTGCGTCTGCGTATTTATGTATGTACCGTGTCGTGTGTTAATGTGGCATGTATCCGGTATCCAGTTAGTAAATTAGCTTAAGCTAAAGTAAACCAGAGGGAGAGAGAGACGAGCACACACAGACCTACATCCTGTTTTAGATCGGGTTGAATATATGTTGCTAAATTTGGTTTTCTACGGATTCTTTGTTTTATTATCAGTTCATGGCACCGTGGTTACCTGCTTCTCACTATTTACTACTGACCATTTGTCTTCCTGTGTGTGAGCCGGTAGCAATTTTCTAACATGAAAACTGAAAGTTTCAGCATTTACAGTTAACAGTTAGCCACTATAATAAACATATTGTATAGTATCACGTGGCCTATAGTAAAATTAGGTCTAGTTTTCATCCATTAGCTATTGGAAAAGCATGCTGTGGTAATCACCCTTCAAATTATATAAAAAATAAATTCGCGGAAATGTTGAATGTGAACTAAGCAGATAGTCTATAGAACAGTATTATGTTCCAGCATTTCATCATCACAAAGTGGCGTCTCTGGAATAGCCACCAACCAAATACATACATCATCATATCACTGCAAAAATCATCAACGAAAACACAAAATTCTTGTTTTTGCCATTGGTCAATCGCCGCTGCTTGCATACATACATGATAAATGTAAATGATGAATAACTCCACATTCGAATTCTTACCGTTGCTGGCATAGTAAAAGTATGTATAGCAAACAGTGATAGCATTGTTTAGGAAAAGTATACTGCCACAACGTCGCGTTATATTCCCAAGCTGCTGTCTCAATACACCCCAACTGTCTTTTAGCACTGAAACTGATGAGGTTTCGTACCAGATATCAGTAGCATATGAGACAATTGGATTACTGCTTATTATACATTTCATGATTATCGTCGTGGTGATCGTCGAAAAAAAGTCGTCATCTGGACTTTGGTAACTTAAACGATCAGAGAACGGTTAGATTGGTAATAATGTTTACAGTTTATACGTGTCTTCACTGCAATCGACTAGGCTATAATAATATTCATAATGTACCATGGCTTAAAGGTTTTTACCACCATTACTTCCAGCAATTCAGCAAATGCTCATGCTGCACTCTGACTGTTGCTTATAAAATATTTCATGTCATAATAAAAAAAATCGGACCGCGTTTTCGACAACACTTCGCCATCAAATGTGCACCTCACAGTTGTTAACGTTTTTATAGTGTTAACATGCATATATACATGATATGTTATGTTTTCTTTATAATGACTAGTATGGCTAGAACGAAAATCAGAATAATTACAGTGAAAGCATTTGGACTTTGGAGGCCTTCCGCTTTGGCTTACCAATACATTTACACGCATTAAGAAGAAAGTGTGAGGAAAATTTCTGCGTCCTTGTTGGATACACGTGCACAGCTACTTACTTACAGTAACAGCAGCGTTACATATATGTGTGTAGGTACACAGATCATTTTTGCCGCATATTGTGATGCTGACGCTGACACAAGAAAAAAAATCTATTTTTTATGTCTGCACATTATGGATGCTTAGAAAAGAGGACAGTTGATGAATCATATTATCGCATCGTGATGTTCTTGTGAGGAAATGTGTGGCGAACCATTTCTATTTTATTACTGACACGGGTAAAATATTGGCATTTGCCTCCAACACTACCGCTGGTGCACTTATGAAATTTAATGATTTCATATTTCATAATCTACATAATGGAATATGAATCCTGCATGGTGCGGAAAAATAGATGTCTACATTTATTCATCCCTTTTCACTTGAGTAAATACATATGGCAACTCAATTATATTTTATGGAGGAAGCCTAGAAAAAAAAATCGTTGCACAATATTTGCTAATTAAATTCGTACTGGGTGCGTCTGACTTTGTGTGACAAGTGCTATTATTAAAAGTTTGTCCGGTTAATGCAAGCATTGAACCATTTCATTTGCGTCATCATTTTTAAAACTTTTTTTTTGCAATTACGTACACAATTGTCAAATGGAATTTGTTGGAAATTTTTTAGACATCACCTATGGCTTATAAGTAAATAGATGTAAATTGTTCGAAACAGTTTTTTACGAATAGCAACCAATCAGACATTCAAACATATGCAATATACTGCAGTAGTGAGGTGTTAAGTGTACAAAATTTATACGACAGTAATCAGCAATTAGACATTTATTGAACCGAAAGTAATTTTCCTGATGTGATCATCAAACTTGTGTGTGTTATCACTCAAATGGGGCGCGTCTATAATTAACTAAATTATAATCAGTATGGAAAGAGAAATACGTTTGAAATATATGTAGCCCTTGTTTTTCTGATTGACGTGTCTACGTGCCTTTTTTCAAATGCGTTTAATCAAAATCAAAATAACTATGTAACTATAGGATTTAATGAAAGTCTTTGCATGTTAGACGTTGTAAACCTAAAAGAGAAGTAAATCAGGTAAATGTTTTTCTTCTAATTTTAGTAAGCCAACTTTAAAGAGAGAGAGAGATTGAGAAGTTGGGAAACACAAAATACAATTACTTTAGCATTTTATATGTTTCGCTTTACCGAAAGTAATTAAACTAGTTGTATTCCATCAATTAGCAAAACATTTCAACTTGAACTTTCAAAAGCTCTAAAAGAATAATGCTTTTAAAAGGCTCCTTTGTCTGGATTTTAGTGCTTGTAAAAACTGACGAATGTTGTATGCATGCAATACTTCAGTTGTTTATCTTCGATGATTTTACGGTTTTTGGGTACATATTTCACAAGGAGTCCGTTTATGAGTCATAAACAAGCCAACAGACGCCCGTTTTTCTCCTATACTTTCCATTTTACCGCAGTTTATTTTTTAATACGTCTTTTTTTTAAATCGCGTATGTCATTTATTACTTTTATCATTGCTGCACACATATTTTTTCACGATTTTGTCGTTTCCTTTTATCAGTGTTTTATTATTTTCAACCCACTAACAAACGACCATTGAATGCATGATGACGATATTATATTGATTGCTTGAACGTTGAATGACGAAAAGCCCTCAAAAAGCATTTTTGTTGTTGTGATATTGAAAGCTTTAAAGCTGGAACAGCTTCAACAAACAATAAATCGAAAAATAAATACATATCTTTATCGTTTGGTTGTCATCATTTTCCTTGAAATTGTCATTGCACCACTGTCGTCATAACGACACCATATTTACCGTCATCACTCTCACCTTCTATACATGTTCACCTTTAACCTCCTTTCCACCCAGAGAAATACTATCTACCTAAAAATGTGTAGTACCTGCTCGCGCTGCATCTCAACTTGCAGGTTTACAGTTTCTCCTTACAGTTTTAACTCATGTTGTCCTTCAATACTAAAATTGAAAACAAGTTCAGAGAAGCTCTAGTCTTAAGTTGAATCTCAGCCAGACTAGGCCCTAACCCGTTCAAATTCACTTTTCCAATTTTCCATCCACCAAGCCAACATACACAAAGAAACGACGAAGACGACGACTGGCTTCTGAATTGGAGCAAAAGTGGTACTTGTTTGCTATCATTTCTAGTCAACATTTGTGAATGCCTTTTACTATTGCTACGCGTATAATACAAATGCAAACACTACTATATATGCCCATTTTGCTGTGAAATATAAAATAATAATACGAATTCGCATTTTTTTCCCGAATCAAATTACAAAATCTCAACGGGTTCACTTGGGAAAGAGAGAAAAGTAGAAACAAAAACAACCACTGTTGACTGTAACACCACCATACCACCACCATAAACATAAAGTGTGTATAGTACACACACACACACTGTACATGTGAAATGGATAAAATGTAAGGGAGAAATGTGCAATTTACTTCAGGGCCTCTCCAATTCAACTTCTATTCTCCATTTATCTTTAAACTCGCCATCATTTCCCCCGTCTTGTTGCACATTTTTGGTTGAGCCAATATCCTTTTTATTCTCGACTTGTCTTATTTGCTTAGGGAAAGTAGTGTACACATATATTCAGGGTGATCTGTATATAAAACGACTATACTGTTACAACGAAGAAACAAACCTCATTATTATATTTTTTCGACTGCTTACAGCTTATGTGGATTGGATTGAATTCAGCAGAGAGAGGGAGAGTACGATCATGTAACGAGGCTTTTGGAATTGGAGTAGTGTTTCCTTTCCTCCTCCTCTCACACACACACATGTAGTATAAGGCACACAAAGGAATAAAAAGGAGAAATCCCTTTTGTCTCCTTGTCTCTTTCACTATTCTACAGACACATGGTTTTAGTTTCAATTTTACTTTGGCACTTCACTTCTATAAGAGGAAATGATGTACCGTGGAAATTGGTGGTGGTGGTGATGGTGGAGTGAGTGTTCTTGTGTAACAAGAATTTTAAGAGCAGCGGGGCAAGGCTGTTTGATTAAGAGATGGAAGGGGAGATCTATTTTCGATTGTCTGTCTGCATATACATGTAACTCTGTCTGTTATGTCACTTCAGTTGCACTACTCATTTTCAATTTGCATCAGGTTCACTTCAACGTGCTCCCTGTTTGTTACGTCAGTTGAATAACATCGCAAATAATAATGATCAATAGTTACTTTCTAATAGTTATGCTAACATTCTTTCACTTAATTACTTGCATCTTTAGCTTGCACTTGTCATAGCTTTCAATAGACAACGTGATAGCTTTCTTAGGATTATCAATGAGACAAAGAAGGTATTAAATAAAGGATTAACACGCATATTAAATATAAAATCTAACTTCTAATAAGTTTAATGGGGATTTTTTATTTCCTGTATTTTAAAGTAGTATTTTTTTATTCTCGAGCTCATATTATATTATGTATTGAGTCATGAAATTTTATATCATGTTTGAGTTGATACAACAGTTATCGAATCCCACATGCTATTACATGAACAAAAATTTTGCGACATGGAAGGTCACCTTTAATATTTCAAACTGTTTGACATGTATGTGACTAAAGTCTTTAATATATTATGATAACTTTTTTGTTAAGAGTTTTTGCAAGCGACAGGTTGTCAGTGAGAATGTCATTCTATTTTGTTAAATCAAGGCTAAACCTGTATTCCTTTTCTATACCTTTTTGCGATTAGTTTCTTATGTGGTTAGCTAACTATTGATTACCAATTCGCCCACATATCGTTTGAAGGCTTGCATGTCAGAAAGTGGAACTAGGTTTTATGACTTCATTGGTTTTATGTTTAAATTTCCGTGTTTACATTTTTTTCAGCTTGCCTTGATCAATCGTTTCATTGAGATTAATAATTGGTTGTCATGTTAAACATTAAGCAATTGTTACTTTCAATCACTTGTATGAAATAGATTCATGCTTTATTCCCTAAAGTAGAAATTCAATACACGTGCCCATTAATGAAGCTAATCTTTACTATAATGACCAATTACGTAAACAGGAAGTGGCATATTATACCAAATTGCTAAAAGAGTGTTTTGAACGATAATCGTATAATTTTGTAGCCTATATTTATATTTTATAGGTATTATTAGAATACTATTTATGACATGAATTTCAGAAAATCATTAGAACTTACCCCATCCTCACTGTTGTACTCAACGTAGGCCGGATTGGTACTAAACTCCTCAACAACATCCTTCAACTTCTTTGTTGAATCTGTAACAAACAGAAAGTAAGTCTATTTAGTGCAATTATCTTTTTCCGATACCTCGAAGGCTTAAAATTAAGATCGCTGATAAGCCGCATTCCAAAGGAATCAAAATCAAAAGCGAAGGAAAGTTGGTGCTTTGTAAGCATTATATTTAGTATGGCGCTTTACTTTAATTTTGTATTGATTTGTTTGAAGTAATTTCCATGTAAAGACTCCTTCTCGTATTTGTTGCTATTTTTTTCATATTGACCCACATTTTGACAATTGGTCACATTCTCTCATTTTACCTTCACCTTGGGGACTGACCCGACCTTGAGGTTCAAAACTTGAAAGTATATTTTCCATATCTACTTGCATGCATACCAAATCCAAAGTCCATGCAAATAGTCTTGATGTCGTTTTTTTATATTTTAAACTCTTGAACTCCGGGTTTGGGGTCGTGTTGCTTAGGTTACTTTTCATAAAAGCCTTCGATCACGCTCATAAAAGCATACGTTTGTGTTAGAGTCAAAAACCTTTAAAATAGCATGGGGGGTTGACCCTGGGGGACTTAATTTTAATTAACTTCTTACTAGTGGTCATATGCATCTGCTTTTGTTTAAGTGGTTTTGAGCGCGCACAGACACACAGATTCACGGATTCACAGACCTACAGACACGCATAGCAAATACGATAGACGGCAAATTACGGTAATTTCTAAGTTGAAGTAGTAAACTCATGCATCCAATCCAATAAAAAGTTTAATATTGGAAATAAATGCATTTGGTATTCTGTGGTTCAACAAACCTTTGACTCTGTTACTGTGCATCTGTTTTTCTCTCTTCTCTACTCAACTATTCTAAAGTCTGTTTTATTGAAGAATGAAAAAAAATGAGCAGCAACAACGGTGCACATTTATCAAGAAACATCAGCAAATCATCGTCATATCACCATTATACTATTTCGGCTAACAGCAAGCAGTATTTTTTTCTCGCTATTTGTTTTTATACTTAAATAAACAAAGTGAGCTATTTATTCACATGGTGGTGTTCAACACTTTCTCTCCACTTGCTTTCACCACCAAATCATCAGCTCAGTTCATTTCAACTATTATCATCATCACCATCAACCATTCTCATTTTTCTGTATCATACATATATTTCCAAACAATATCATAAAATAATACGTTTATACGCTTTCCCGAACTGTTTGACGATTCTGTAAGAAACGTTAAAGCTTTCTGTTGAAAGTACATTTCTGTCTGTCCGTCCATATAGTATACACAACAAAAAAATGTTTGTTTCCGAACTTCAGTCAATGGACGCAAAATTGGATTTCCAAATAGTTTATGTAAAAGCTCACAGCTTGCTTAAATCATATAATACCTTTACAAAATCGAATTGTACAAATATGCAAGTTTCATGCAAAAAAATAAAATCTTTAGTTGTAGATGCTGATGCTTTAGCGTGTATACAGATAGTTTCATTTGTTTCGCGTATCACACTTGTTAATATTATTCTCATTTTTCTCTCTCCATTTCTACAGATTCTGCCCACAACCCCAACAATCTAGCCATCCATTTTTTGTGTGAACCCTGCTCTTATCTATCCATTCTCAACTGACGGACGACGGCTAGAGTAAACAGTATTGTATGACTTTCCTTTCTTTCCCTCCATTCCTTTACATAATAGCTTATCCTATTATATAGATTCTCCCATCTTATTATTCTTCGTGAGTCAGTCCCAATTGCCATTCACTTTTTTGTAACAGGCTAGAACAATATAATACTTTTCCAGTAGTAAATTTCCGTAAAAAAAACTAAGACGAAGATGAAGCTGCTTCTAGTGTTGGGGATGATGATGATGATGATTACAAAACCAAACCAATATGCCCTTTTAATGCAATCTGTCTTTCTCTTCCCTCCATACCATAATGGTATTACTTTTTTATGAATGCCTCCAGGATATGTATAAGAACTTGTTTGTGTATGCTGCTGCAAGTAAATCGCGGATGATATTATGCCCCATAGATACGTCTATCCAATTTGTTTGTAAAATGATGATGGGACGTTGTTTGTCGTAACTTACTCACTTTGCATTATATCTCACAATATCATGATTGTCAGTGTAATCAGCGTCATCGTGATGAACGGTTTTCTCAGGCCAGACCAAACCATGCGAAAAAGAAAGAAGAAACTGTTACTCATACTCACAAATGAATGCATACACAGAACGTCATCATTACTTTGCATTAAGTTTTATAGGATTTTCCAAAGTGCTTTTCTAAAATAAGTAGCTGTTTCATATCCAAGTAAAAAATGAGGGAACCTAGAGGAAATTAATGTTGAAGGCTGCATGGATTTAGACATAAAGAGCAGGGTCGGCTTGCCACTGAAAGATGGTATTGACTGGCGTGTGCTTGGAAGCGCAACTTAACTTCTTTTTTTGTCCTTTGCTTGTTAAATATAGATACACTTAAAGGCAAATCTTTGCTGCCATAATTTGTTATAAAACTTCAATTACAAGTTAATTATACAACCAAGAAGAATTGCCTTAGCAGCTTATTTTTATTAGCTTACTCGATTTTTGTATCAATATACCCCAAAGTAATTGATATTAACACAAGTTTCTAGAAGAAATGTAGGTAACAATGGTCGTGCAAAAAACTAGAAGAAACATGAAAAACCTTCAATTAAGGAAAGAACTGATCGATACAAATAAATGTGCCAATTTAGAGGACAATTACGATATAAACAAGACGCGAATACAAATAAACATTGTAAGAAATACACTCACTTCCGGTGAGTATGCCATAATAAACGAACCATTATTCTTTCCTTGTGTTACAAATATTATGAGCAAACTGTTATATTATTTTTTAAATCGATCGCACGCTTTACACAATGCCTTACTGATTTTCTTACCTTGTAGGCCAACAAAATTCTATTATTATTATTAAAGTGATCTTGTTATCAAGCAAGCCTATGAGTGGACTCGTTATAATAGAATGTGAAAATTCTCCGTATACTTTTATCTAAATTTTCGTTCAATGCCGAATACATTTCTTGTTTCTTTTTTCATGATAAATTTTTGGCACGTGTACGAACAATATAATTGGGGATTAAAATACTTTATTCCTTCAAATTAGAGGAGAAAGTTCAGTTTTCCACATAGATTGGCATACATACATATATAGTTATTTACATACCCAAGTAAATCTAACTGGTTTGATGTAAATACTCGATGAAACCGGATAGCACATGACTTCAGATTTCTAGCAATTTCTTCAAATCTAGATTTGAGAGGGAAATAACGAAAATAAACTGTTTCTTCCTTTGATGTCGATTTGCTTAAGCATTAAGAAAAAGCTATCCTGTTGCTATTCTATGATTACTATCATTAGTTACCTTAACTTAAAATATTATATCAATTGGACATTATTTTCACATTTGATTGCAATAGTAAAAGAAGTTGTAGTAGTTGCCTTCAAGTTGTTAAAGTTATATATTTATAATATGGAGCAAAACTACTTAATATGAAATGGAAGAAAATAAGTATACTTATTTTCGTAGAAAAAAAGGTTAGCGCATATTCTAAGCCTTGAAAGGGAAAATGTTAAAGTTTGTTGGTGATGATATTGATACTGAAAATGATACCTTGGTGATGTTTGTACTCTTTGATCATTATCAGTAATAACAAGGAAAAAAAGATCATCTTCCAGTGAAGCATGAACGATACAAGGCAAAAAAATATTGAAATGAACGGAAAATTAAGTCGGACGGAAGGGAAAAGAAAAATTTAGTACCATAATTTCCTCATGAAGGAATCATAATTTGTTTGCATAATAACAGCTTTCCCCAGTGGTGTGATTTTTTTGATTGGAGCTTGTTACTGCTGTAATACCACTGACTTTGTATTTACATAAGGTATGAGGGACTTCCCCTAATGATAAATTGATTGAGTATATGTATATTTTTTAAAGAAAATTATTTTCCGGTACCTTTTCTCAACTGACGTCTCTGCTTTCAAAATACTTTTCCCAAAGGAAAATTGAACTTCTCACTTGAAATACTATGCTCTCAATTATATTCGTGTGTTCTTTTTGTATCTACTACATAATATGCATGCACAGAATGTTGCCCAAGTGTAAATAAACAAGATCTTTTTTGTGTTGTATGAAACCTATTGATGTTCATCCCGTCATCATTTGCTTTCCTTACTTAGTTCCATTAACCTTGTTGTTTACAAATTACATTTTTTCCTCCAATTTGAATGCATACATTCCATAGCCATCTGATTTTTTTATACGTTTTGTGCTGGCACACTTTTAGTCAGTTAAGTATCATCATCAAAATGCTTCTTATAGTTATTTCAATGAAAAAGAATATAAAGTATGCAATAAAACAAAAGAAAAAAGGGAACAACCAGAAAGCACTAGTTTCACCTTCTGCAATACTTTTAATGCACCCAATTTACTCTCTGGGTGTATGACTTTCTCCACAATTTTCATGTCTAAGCATATCTTTTCTAGACACTAAGTTGTTTTGGAAAAAAGTACAGATCTGGAAAAGCTAAGATAGCTCCTTCCGGCCTGAGTTCCATTTTACTTGTTTTGGAATGCCAATGATTTCTTGGAACTGTGTTATGCAAGATTAAATATGTAATATATTTTTATATTGTACAATATACATGAAATTCCGCTCACAGCTACACATTATGCATTTAGGTGAGTAGTGAATATATAGATTGTTGTTGTAAACATGAAGATTGCTTAATGATACCTGTTTGCTGAATGATGTACATATACCTGTTTTATTGCCGAAGTTTTTAGAGCGCATGAGAAGTTTTCTTGGTACACAGCATATTCTTGAAAACAGTACGAACTAGGTTCATTGTGTCATTTCTTCACTGTTTTAATTTCGTAATGCATTCAGGCTCTTGTAAGGTAGTAAAAAAGTGGTGTGCTGGAATATAAACCAGTGAGTTAATTTTTTATCTGAGAGACGGGAGTCGTGATCACTCTATCTCTCAGCGTCATACTTTTCAAAGATTGAACTATTAAATTGGGTCTACAGTAATCAGAGGTTTCTAATGAGCTATCAGTTTTCCTTGCTATTTATTCTCGGCCAATTTCCATACTTGGTCAAGTGGCACCAGAACACCTTACTTTCCTCGAATCGGATCAATGGTTCTCAAAGAGCTGAAATGACATACATACTGTATGTTCTATCTATAACTATTTCCGTGACAGTGACTAATGCACTAAAACGAAAAATCCTCCAAAAAAGTATATAGAGGCACACACTACTGACACTCCTGTATAGTCGTAATTATACGTTATAAATTTTATCTAGTAAAATAAATAAGCCGACTTCATCATTAGAATGATTACTATCACTTCCCATATGATACGATGGATAAAAGTTTTTGTTTTTGTTATTGAAGCAATGCTATCCTCAGATGCTAATCATTCGATTTGTTTTCGTCATCGTCTATCCACACATGTCACGTTCGGGCGTCAGTTTATAAGGTTGAAATTTTACTTCATTGTAATGAAACACGTTACTCACAAGGTGCACGTAGTTATTTATGGGAAGATAAAGGACAAGCATGACGATGACCCGTTCTATGAAGTTTTTCTGTAAAATTGCTTGTAACAAACCATGATGCAACTCTTTGATCGTAGTGGGATGGGATGAATTCAAAAAATGGTCTGACAAGGAGAAAATCCACTTGTGCAGCTTCAAAGCTTATGCAAGAACATTATGGCATTATGCAAAACAGTATTATTCTCTTGAATTAAATTGATACCGTAAAAAGCTGACTGGGCTGGGATGCAATGTATTTTCAATCATTTTCAAACTTCATCAAATTTTGTGACCTCTTTGTGCTGAATCCTTCCGGTGTTGCATTACTTTACTTTCCTCACAAAAGCCACCTTCAGAACCAATATTGCAACTGGAAAGAGTCACGTAAAAACAAAGAAGTTTACTTCTTTTTGAAAAATGACAACGGAATCCCGTGATTATGATACTCCCTTGAGCATCGTCATCATCATCATGGAGAGTTCAGTGAGACTTTGGTAGCAATAATAATACTCTCTGTTGGGCTGCTAAATTGAAATATTTAGACTTCTCTTGTAGAATATAAATCCAACTGACTGACTTGAGTGCGAAGGAGGCAGAGAAAATAAATAAATTCTTATGTTCAAAAATCACCGACACACATTGACTCACTGCTACTCGCTTTTTATACATGTCATCCATTCGCTTGAGCAAGCTTTGTATGTATTAGTTTATCCGGGTGTTATTATTACATACACGCGCGTGGCTTGATGCTTTTACTTTTGCAAAAAGAGATCTTCTACTCTGTCTATCTCACTCTCTGTTTCTCTCTGAAAGAGAGAGAGGGAAAGAAGCAAGTTGATTCCAAATTCGTTTTAGTTTCTTGGACTCCCTGGGGCTAGTGAAATTGCCGCTTTTCCTTGTCATGACAAAATAACAAAATACTCGTATTATGCGCATGTACGGGAAAATCTCAAAATTGTTTTTACAAAAAAATGTATATTACATCCGTTCAACATAATAATAATACTAATAATATAGATCCATGTTAAACCGGATGCATGCATAAAGCCCTCACTGTGGCAGTTTTATTGCAAAAATAACATGAACTTCAGACCTGTCTGACTCTGAATAAAATTTCCAACCATCAACCAACCCCCGATTTCAGATCAATAATATATTATGACCCAAAATGGTTTATACATGACGTAACATCAAATCCTGAAAGTAACCCTTTTTTAAACAGTAATTCAATCTTTCTTCTAATTTTCTTCCAATTTTAATTTCCATTATTATTATGGAAGAAAATCCTTCAAAATTTGAATCCATTTACTCTATCTTATTTTTTTAAAATAAATAATAAATAAAATCCCAATAATTAATCGCCTTTGTCCTTGTTCGAAGTTTTGAGCAAGTAAACAGCTCACAAAAAAGATATTAAGATAAGTGATCAAATAATTTAGGCTGTTTTCAAGTGCTAGACCATACTCTATCTGATGAATATTTCACAGATCTTCATTCCACTTTTGAAGATTTTTTTCTGTAGAGAAAGCGTGTTGTCATGCATAAATCTCCTATCATGGTCAACAAATCCGTTCAAATTGTTAAAAAGTGTGGCAATTTTCTATTCTCATTGCAGCTTTCCGCTAAAGAATCTGCGTCTCAAGGACATGCACATGCATTTCAATCAGACAGACCACTCAAAATTCAAATAATAGTGCCACTAACATGTTTTGTCATTCCTCGTCTTGTTTAATAATTTAGAAGAAAATGTAGAACATGCTTTACGAAAATGAACCTGACACCATTTTTACAAGAGATGAAACTAACTATAGCTGGAAAATAAAAGCACCATAGAATTAACCAAGAGGAGAATCGCTCTATGTGTAACAAACAGCAAAAATAGGATTAACACAAACCGGAGACTTTTTTCTATCTGTCCTAAGATTGTCTTGAAAACAAAATGCCTTTGATTAAGTCGTATAAATATATTAAGTGTTATAGGCCATGTTATTGGAGTGTTGAGTATCATTAGATATCGTAAGCCTAGCTCTAATAGTATCCATGAGATACAAAGTAGCACTTTTGTTGTTTATGCTATTTCATAATATGTTAAATCTTTCTGTTTCTCGATGTATGGAAAGATTTTTCACACGCTACTTCAGCTATCCCTTTGATTTTTTCGATGATCTCTTTGTTTATACGCAAGATTGTGAGTCAACGGGTCTGACCCTGATGAGTGAAAGTAAAGCGAACTAGAAAGTGTAAAGGAATTTGTATCGCTCATGCTGTATGTAGCAGCAGCATGCTTTTGTAGTGTTTTTTTTTATCCCAATGTACCAATAAATCCTGCTCTCTTTCCCTTTCCTTTACAAAAACGAACCAAACTGGGTGAGACTTAATTGAAAGATTCATTAAAGAAGACCGTGCGAGAGAAGCTGGAGTATTTAATATAATGGGATAGAACAAGAAAATTAAATCCGATTAAATTAAAGGGCAAAGTAATTATAACGACATATGAGAAAGTCGACTTCTATTACTAGCCCCACCAACCAAACCCGCACTCCATTTTTTTTATCAGTCTACTAGTCTACTTGTTTCGGTTGTAACGTAACATATAAAAAGTAAGCAAGCAAGCTGAGCTTGAATCGTAGCAAGGAAGGAAAGGCGGATTAGTGTATCTTACAAGCCGGCTCAAAAACGTAGTTGTGGGTTTTTTGTAGGTTGGAAAACTAAATGAAGCTTGTGATCATCATCTTGTGCGCTAGTAGTACTAACGGTAATGCAGTGTGTGATCGTGATCATAATTGTGGATTACTAACTGGATGAGTGGAAGGTCTTTAAAGCTTTAGAGAGAATGTATAGTGAACTGGATGTAATGTCGGATCAATGGGTCATGAAGATGTTGATGATGGGCAAGGAAGATCACTAAGGTGTCGACCAATGAATAACAAAGGCAAGCAAGCGTAGAGAAAGCATAAGGCAACAGTAACATTTTTGTTATCGCTTTCACCATCTCATCGCGATCGTGAACGAGCGCGAGTGTGTGCATGTTGGGCGAACAAAGTTAATGTCAAATGGAGACAGAGGATAGAGCGTGATCTAATGAATATGCTCGACTAATTAATCGATCGTGCAGTGCATAAAAATAGAAATATTAACAAGAATTCGCTTGTCATCAACAGACTCCTTTACTTTGGTGTACCTACTGTACATACACATTATGCAAGTCTTTACCCAAGCGTATAAAGTATAATAATATGCAATGTGGATATTTATATTCAACCATTTATGCAATGCAACTAGTTCACTAATCGTGAATGCCATTTTAATAATCATTATTATCATGATTATCGTTGCCACTCTTAATCATCGTGTGTTATATATTATAATTATAGATCAGTTGATCTCCAAGTTATAGAATAATTTTTGCAAGGTTTCTTTTTTCGGCCTTCCCGCAAACAAAGTTCTGAGAACATAAATTGTTTAAAAACGTAAATTATTAAGGCTCAGAATAAGACTTTTCCCAGGTTAGTCGATGAGACCGGAAAAATGTATACACTCTTATGGTCCACGAGAAGAATCGTGTCGAGTTTGGGCCAAATTGGTTGACATGGTTCAAAGTCAATTTTTATTTTTTATCATACTAATACATTTTAATGAAAGTTAACACTATTGTGTTAGCGCTGGCGCTAACATTGATGATTATTATTCATATTTTTAAGTCCAAAAATTTTGTTCGAGCGTAACGTAGTTTAGTTATTAAATCTTTGAAAAATTAAACATGAAATATATTATTACATGTACAAATGCACATATGTACAACTATATTAACAGATCGTACGTATCCATGTTTGTGGGACCACAAAAGTAATTCAATCGGAAACTTATGTATTGACATCATTATGACGATATGGTTGTGCATTTTACAACGCTAAAAGTTTAACCACAGTCGATGGTGATAGTTTACCAGGTTTTGTTGTGGGCCGTTGTTACCATAATGTTTATCTGTTTTACTTAACTTTTTGCCTTGTTTTTAAGTTGAACAATTCAGCAATTTCGAAATATATTTATAACATTTTTTTATATTCAAAATTACAAACCTCTACAATAACAACTAACAAACCTAGCAAAAACCAATTTTCGTCTTCTGCTTAATGTTTTCTAATAACTTTTTATGATTACATTTTGATCGGTTTTGTTTCGACTTTTCTACCTACAATTTCCTCAAACAAGTATAATGAAATGTAACATACTAGGAAACCTTGACTAAATAACCACGTGGAGTTGTATATACCTAATCAACAAAATAGAACATCGAGTCAATTGTTGTCATCAACTTACACCGAATACTATTTTGTAAAAGTAATGGAAATGGCTTTAGTTATATTTAAATCGCTTTCAAGGTATGTATCTAACAGGTAATTTTTGTAGTTACGTAATAAAAACCAATGAAAAACCCATACAACCGTAATATATTCCAATTTGCAGTTACTGGTCTCTCTCCCTTGCCACATGAAAGGAACGTCGGCTTTTCTGCTTTGATTTCAACAAATCTGAATGGTAACTACCTTCATCAAGTATGTATACCACGGAAGAATTAATGAGTCGTTGAAGAACGTGCATCATGAGAAATGCGTAGTAGTGAATGACACTAGTAGGCTAACAACTTGACATTTATCAGGAAGAGTATGTGTAAAAGACTGCACTAAACTCAACATATCATCATGACCGTGTGCGAAAAAAAGAAGAATAAAGGCAAGAATAAAAGTCAGGTATGGTTAAAAAGCTGACGAGATAAACATATATTGCGCATAACGGGGGAAAAAATGCAATGTTGATTGTGAGCGCAGTGATCAGCGAGATACAAAGCGATGAACATGATCATGACGATGATGAAAATTATCATTGTGAATCCAATCTCCTTTCCCACTCCTGCCATTGCTAACGATCACGTATTCTGGGCTGATATTGATGATGATACCATTTTCAATGGGAGAACGGAATAAAAGTGATGAGGGCTATTCATAATATTGATTCTTCTCATAGTTTCCCTCTTCCCTCCAGTTATTCACTTTTTCCTCACTCATTCAACTCAACTCTATTTTTTAGGAGTTAATGCTTCATTGAATGCCATTATGAAGTAAAGATAAAAAAAAGTATGAACATACATATATAGTATATATACATTCATTTAATTTCTTTTCTTCACCTGCCTCACAACAACGAAAAAGTAAGAATAAAAAATACTTATAACACAAGTAGTGATGGTAAATATTATACATACATAACATAATGATCCACATCAAATCATCGTCAAAAGGAAATGAAAATGTTGCATAACCACTTGCTGTTTTATAACCTTTAAAATTTGGACCTAGTCATATTCTTCATTCAAGTACAAGGCTAGTTCGCTATTATTACTATTTTTATTATTGGAACGAATATAAGTAAAGTAGCTCGGGATCGCTTAAAAGTACACGTTTAATTTTGAGTTTATTTCTCTTTAATATGCCCTTTCTTGCACTTTCGACGTCATTAAGCAGTAAAAAACGATACTATAACCGCATCGTACAAATCATCAATGCGCTTTCACGTGCACATTTTTATGTTTACAGACTTAATGTTTGTTATTGGTAGAACCTAAAAGAAGACCCGTTGGGGGAGATCATCGTCTTTTTTACTTTAATGTTGTTTCATTCCTTTATTCCTATTGACCGTAATGAGAACAGAGAAATTACAGGGAACGTTGGCACACAGCTTTCACAATAAAAACCAGCAAATTGAAAACTAAAAGGCTGAAAAAATAATACATGAAACGAATTCTTTACATCATCATCACTCATGGTTTCATCACTGCTGCTTTCTATATCTACTTTCCTTTTCAGTGCACCGTGTTTCCGGGTGGAGAGCTTAAAAAAAGCTATTCTTCTATCATGCAATGCGAAAAAGAAGATGGGAATATAGTGTAGGTTGTCATCATCCTGTCTACTCATTGTGTACACACATAAACTATATCACATACATACTCAACGATCATCCTTAACGTATTATTGAAGTTTAACCATAACTACTAATAAACCTCCAGAAAAGGTTCAAGGAAACCATCCAAGTGATCTATTTTTCCTTTCCATCATGATATAAACACGTTTATCTACATCTGGAGAAATACCACAACCACCACCACCACCACCCTTGCAGATGTTCTTGGCTGTCCACCATCGACTACCAAAACCTCAGTCACAACTACAGGTAAAAGAGAACTTTTCTCTCGCCCACAACAACATTCATCAAATCAAACCACAAAACCAACAAGACTTTCCGTAGGAGTGAAGAAAAAGGAAAAAGACTAAAACATATAGAAAGATCGCGCGCGGGCGAAGAAGAAGATAATAAACGACCATTACGAGAAGAAGAAGCGAAGGATGGATGTCGTGACCTACTGTAGTAACACGGCACGCTAGCTAATTGCACTGAGTGCATCACTCTCTCCATTTTTCTTGTTTCACCAGACACACACGAGCAATATAACAACAAGCAGCCAATGGTCAGAATATGGAATAGTACTAAAAAAAATAAAAGCGTTAACCAAAAAGAGAAGAAAAAAACAACAAAGAAAGTACGATCATCCATTTGTCTTTTTCTTCTATTTTGTAAACTGGGAAAACGTAGTCTATCAACCTATCTCCAGACTTCTGTCCATACAAACATATTACCTCCGCCAAATAATGTTTCCACTAGCTTTCTTCTTCATTTCCAATCTGGCAAAAAGGCAGGGTCGAGAGGAAGAGAGAAATAATAATACATTGCTCAACATTATACTTTGTCTATGTATAGCTTCTTTGCTAGAGAGGGTGACGATGATGTGATGACTCTGTTGTCCGTGATGGCAAAACAATGCAGTTCCGACAAGTTAACGTTAAATGAGCTAACGACAGAGCACCACCGTTATTAGCTTGTGACGACTGTCGACCAATTTTCACTGTAGACCTTGTTCCAACCGCCATAATAAACACTGCTTCTTCGCCTTTTTGTAAATACAGTAGACAATTACTTGTGGTGCGTGTGTGTGTGTGTATGTATTTATAGGCGGTCTGTCTGTGTGGATGGGCCACCCAACAAAAGTCAACACGAAGAACAAAACGACGTGTGTTTGCCATTAAGTTTATTTTTATTACAGTTGTTATTATTATGCTTCTTATTTCCACACAGTTATCCTCCACAGATCGTGCAAAATACCTCACTAACTTTTTATTCACAAGAGAAAAAAAAGTGGAACGGAAAAACCTCGGCTTTACTTGACTTTCTTGATTGTAATCTAAGTTGACAAGTATTATTTCCTGACAAATATTATTATATATACATTGTATTTCCTGGATTTAGGATTTTTTCCTTTTAAATCTTACGTCCTGAGAGTAAATCGTTCTCTTCGTCCTGTCAATTTTTTGTGTAGTTACTTCTACAAAGTAGATTTAGAAAGAAAACAAAATGACCTTGAAATACTATAAAAGTCAACAGGAAGGAAATGACAGCAGACAGGTTTAAAAGTCAAAACATTTGACACTGTACAGCAAACGCGACAAAAAGCATTCTAACTTAATTTCTCCATTTGACCTTTTTGGAAATCTTCTTTTTACGTCTTTATTACCAAGACATGATTCTCTTTTATTTGAAACGTTTTTTTTTGGTGCTGGGTTTTGTTTGGATGATAAAGTTTCTGGGACAAAAAAATAACAAAGTTCAACAAGCACAGTTCTAAAGATGAAATATTTATTTATATGGAGGTCAAATAAATACAAAGCTTCAGACTCTCGTCTTCCAAGGTAGTGAAAAAGGAACGATTGTCACTGTCACTTGTCACTCTATCTACTTTTCCAAACTTTTAGGCTTTGTTCTCTGAATTTATCAAGATGTCTGGTCTGCTCTTTACTGGTAATAGCTGAAGTGTGGAAGCTTCTGATTTGCAAAACTTCTATTTTTTCCAGTTATTCCCTGAATTACTTTCGAGCATTTTATTGCCCGTTTTATTGACTGTTCTGTATATTTAGTGACTTTAATTATTTATAGAAAAACTAATTTGGTTTAGTATGTGTTCAAATACAAACAAGCGCATACGAAAGGAAACTTGTCACTAGCAGAATTCTAAATAAGCCTTATCATTAATAAAGCAAAGAGTTTCTAGAAGATGACAATGAATAATAAATATGACAAAAACTTGGTCTAATTATTATGCATGGATATTTTCTGATAACTTTTCTGATTAATTTCAAATGTATTCAACAAAAACTAGAAACTGGAAAACTTGGGGTTGTTTATATGTTTGTTTAGCTATATACTAGAACCATTTTGTTATGCAGGTGAAGTTACTGCAAGCAGCACAATTAGTAGGTCAACCTGTTGGGAATATGAATAGTAATTGTTTGTCGTATATTTCAAAATAACCTTGTTAAGCTTTTTCTAAACCGTTCGCCTTCCAATAAATTTCATGATGTATTCTTACATGTTAGTACAAAACAATCTTTAAACTACAGAATATAAAAGATTGTCAGAATTCAAAGCTTTTGAATTTGAAGAATATGACAGGCAGGGCAAATTCAAATGCCAGAAAACAACTAACTTGGTTGAAAGACACATGACTCACAGGAACAGAAGGAAATACTCACTTGTGTACTCAAGTCACGATGACATCAAAAACAAAAACCAATTCAATGCTAGCGACCACCCTATGAAATATTGTGTACAGTTCGTTCATTAAAAGCAAAGTATAAATTATCTCACTTGTCATCTGCAAGAAAATAAAAAAATTTTGGGCAAGAGTGAGAACTGAGGAATCAGATAGGTGACTTTCTTCAAAACTTCAATACATTAGAATATTATTACGTGTTCACGTGGATAAAAATGTGATGGTTTTTTTGGTTCGGTCTGAAAGGCCTCAAGTTTTTGGTTTCTTGTCTATTGTTGCACAAAACTGGTAATGGTAGAAAGGCAATGTGGCGTGCTACCCATTTTGTTTTCTTATAAATGTCATACATGTATAATTTTGAGACAATAAATTATTCAAATATTTACATGAATAAAATATGAAGCACGCCAGTGAACTGCATTTAATTCGCAAACAGACTTGCTTGTTCAGTGATTCCATACTTTTGAGATGCTGACATTATATGTACCATGTTTATATTCCAAGATGCAATATTAATTTATGATAAACGATGAAACAATATTAATTTAATATGAAGTCAAGACAAGGAACACCAACGTTGCTTGTTTACATTAATTAAGATGGCGTAACTTAACAATAATAAATATTTTCGAAAAGTAACCAGACGAAAGACTGGGAAAATTAAAATGCCACAATATATCATACTGCCATAGAATTTTAAAAAACTAGCTTAAAAAATTCTTACATGCAGCATAGTCCTGGAGCTGTTGAAATTCGCTGGGTGAAAGCTTTTCCCAATGTAAAGTCATCTCGCCAACAGGTTCCTGATCTTGTTCTTGATCGTCTTCAGCCTCGTGGTCCTCCGGATTGTGTTCTTCGAGTTCCTGGTTACAACCGTTTATTTCTCCTTCCAGACGTTCTTCTTCTTCAGAACGAGAGGGGAACACCGCACCAACCACTACATCTGTTGACGGTGGTGGTGGGGGTGGCGGTGTTGGAGGAGGAAGGGAAACTCTGTCCTTCTGTGTCTGAATCGTGGTGCCGATGGAGATGAACAACGAGGAACAATAATATTTTTTTTTAACTTGCAGCAAGCAAGTTTTAGGTTTGGTTTTTATTACACTACGATCAATTTTTTACAGTTACAATGCAACGTAGGGTGATCATGGAGGATAGCTAAGTGGCTGCAGCTACCAATACCGTTGACTTTGAGTGGTTTCTTTTCTTACCCAGAGAAGATAACCGCAAATATTGCTTGTGACAGGGATGACAAGGACGTTGTTGATTTTATTGCCTGTTCTGAAGGGACAAACACGCCAAAAATAGTTTTTCTTCGTAGTCAGAACACAAGTGTATGTGTACGATACAAGTAGTACTCCTAGGATTGCAACCGACGCGACGACAACGGTGCGGTAGTCTGTAAATGGGAAAAGATGAAAGAGAAATTGCAAAACTACGTCACTACGCCACTATTGAGTTTCGAAGGACTTCCCAGAAGACACCTCCTGGTTCTACTGGAATGATTGTTTTTCTTTTTGGTGACGACGATTATGATGATTCTTGAGATGATAATAATAATGAAGATGATAACAGACTGGATCCACTTAAGTAAGATGATGATTTGTTGTTGACAGACAGCAAATGGTAACGTCGATCTAGTATGTGGTTACTTATACTGCATTATGTAGATACCAAACTGCATTCCGAATATACAAGGTAAATTAAAGGGAGAAACTTATGTAAATGACACCTTTTATTAGATACTCGATAATGTAGTCTCTGTTGGGAAATCAAAAATTTCATTGAATTCTCTCCGAAATAGAGTTCATTTGAGTATTTGTGTTGTAAATACATTACAAATGTAGGTATGTCTATGCCAAAAATAATGCACAACCGTTGTCACATTTTGTTCCGTTGTAAATTCTTTTTTTGATCGGCTTTGTTCCAGGTAGTGATGAATCTGAAATAGAAAAAAGAAAGTTCGATAATTATTAACAAGTTTTGACGTCATCTCTTTTCTTTTAAATGCGCAGAATTATACTTATTTATAAATAAATGCCGTACCTATATCTATTGTACGAATGTCTACAAAAATAATTGTATTATTTGGCGAACGATCGAGGAACTTGCAAGGAATATAAAGAAGAAGGTTCAGGTATTTTGTAATCAGAAGTCTCGACATTAGTCTCATTAAATGCCAAAATCTTTGTTTTTATTTATTCGTCGCCGGTGCGATTGTTAAGTTGTGTTATGCACTTTTAAAGCTTTCTTTCACAATTATAACGTTTAATCGTGGGAGAAATCATGACAAGTTTAGCTTTGTCATCGACAGGCTAGTACACGCTGACCAATTATGCAGGTTAACGAACTATGGTTTAGTATGTCCCTAAATAACCAGTTCTTCAATGTAAAAAATAAAACAAAAGATGCCAGACAAGAGAAGCCTAAAGTGCCTAACTAAAGCATGTTTTGGCGCCAAATTTCACACCAATCGGTTTTAATTTCTTACGATGAATTATTTCTGTAATGTAATGAAATTGTAAGACAACCAATATATGTGCTTATAATAACCAAATTTCCCCATGTTCGGGTCAGACATGACCAAATAGACTGTCTAAACATCCGCTTAACTATAATTTCGTTTATTTACTCAGATTGCTAAAAGAATACAAATGTAATAAAAAAACTAAAACTTTATTTCGGTATCAATTTCACTAAATAATAAATAATCTTCAGTTTCAATTTCTACTTTCGTTTCAGCTTGAACTCTTCTTTCCTATTTTTTTACCGGAAAATTTCTCCAGACTGTTACATCGTAAGGGGCAGAGAGTAACTGTCAGTAATACAAAAAAACGAGAGTAAATAAAATTGATTATCATTGGCACACCACCATCGCTTTTCTTCCAACAAATAAAATCACTGCTGACCATACCATATAGCCACCACAACTAGACAATATCATCAGAGAGTAAACTATATCCAATATCCACTTATACAACACAGCTAAACCACTCCAACTAACCAAACGTCATCATGACAAACTTACCCTGACTGACTACCTATCTCAATATCAACATCTCAGAGAAGGAAAACGAAGTCTTTGCTTTGAAGTAGTCTATTTCTTATATATTCCCTCAATTTCTTTTTGTTGTTCTCAAGAAATACTTCTACGTATTTCGTGTTTTTACTCCTGTTTGCTCACGACGCAGATGATGATGATGGTGATGACGAAAACAGCTACTAAAGTGCAAGCTGAGAATATACCTTTTCCGCTGACCCTTTTCTTAGAACCCCGGTAATGAGAAAACGTTCTAAATAATTCTCTTTCTTGTTTTATTCTAGTCACCGCAAACCATAGTAGTTACCAAAGACATACACGTGTACAAATGTAGTTACGAATGTTAGTGAACATTAACACTGGTCAATTTTGTATAATATGTTTAACGAACTATGGCATATTCCTGGAACTGATAGAAAGATAAATACAAGTAAAATTGACTGCGAGAGTGGAGGTGGTCGAGGAAGAACTTCAAAGGATGCTCCCTTTGTCTGCTTCCCTATACACTACGTAATATTATTGGATGATTGGAAGTACATCAGCAAGTATAAAAATTGAAAGCAATACCTGTATGTCCGTCTACCTTTCATTACGCAACCATACATCAGATCAACCCATAAGTTACAAGCCTTAAGGAACTCTCATTTTAAGTTAAGTGTGTGCGTGTGTATGTTTTGACAACTTTTGTAAATTTATGTTTATATTCTTAGAAAACTGAAAATATGTAAGATTATTTCGAATTAATTTTTTGTCAATTTTCAGCTTATGGTTTACGATGGTTTCCAAAACAACTTAATTTTACTACACATGTAACATGGTTTTAGTACTTGCGTACATTATTTTCATACACATACAAGTTTACTTATAGTCCTCATCCATTTCTTTTCATGGTTATAGTACACCAATATTGGATAATATAAACATACTTGGGTCTGCTGAGAGTGAGCTTCACACAGAGAAAACGTGTTAGTCGACAGCTAGCCTTTCTCTCCCAATGCATTTGTCGGCTTTCATGATCTCCTTTTCTCTCCACGAAAGAAAATCTTTATCATGCACGTTCCTTCGTACAAGTAATACTCCAGTGAATTTTACGGAGAAGCCATACATAAGTTGTAGTTGTAGTCACAGTCGTCGTACTCATCGTTATCATTGTCGTCTCTAGTTATTCAAGCACATGAAATATCTGTGCAACATTTTCCATGAAAAATAAAGGTTTTTTTTGCGTCACCACTGAAATAGTTGATTTCTTCACGAACAAAAAATGTGTTTTCTCAAGCCACAGTCTTTTTTTTCTTCTTTCAGAGGCTTTCAGAGAGCGTGTCAGATAACAAACCACAGGCGTATCAGCTTGGATTATTTAGTCATTTAATTGTTTCGCCAACACCACCATCACCACCAAACAAGCAATAAAATAATTTTAATAATAACAGTAACAAAATCCGCCCACCCACTGGCGAGCATAATACTCAAAGAAAAATCAAATTAAACATTCAAACAAAGCGTGCCACTAACACCTTAACAGAAGACCATTAGAAGAGAAATCCTTGAGGAAAGAAGAAGAATGGAAAGAGTACAAAAATCAGAGATAAAAAAGAACCAAGATCGAGATACTTTTCTCGATAAAAACTCTCCTGCTTACTCGCATTCTCAAAAAGTTTTGTACACGAATATGTACCTATATACATTTATGTTTTAGATAAGCATAATAAATAATCTAGATATTTATGTATATACATTTTTGGTAGTTATTTAAATAAATAATATTCAATCAGAGCAGCCCATTGTCTTCTTTTGTTCTCTTATTTGCGTCCATGGAAAAAAGTTTCCTTCCGTGCCAACTATCAAAGAAAATAGCATTTACAATGCATGCAAAGCGTGTACAAAGATGTTCATTCTGTATTGAAGCATACTAGTCAATGTTTTGTTAAGAATGGGGAAAACTGATGTGCTTTTCATCACTAGTTGGGGGTAAATTGAGACAACAACCAAAGAAAAGAAATAGACACAAAAGAAATATGTCTGTATCCTGCATCGCATCTTTACTCTTTCGCTAAAGTTGACAACAAACCAGCAGCGTTTTTCTTTGCATTCGTATTTTTAGCTACTATACTTCAAGGGAAGGTATATCTACATATTCTACATATCTATACACCACAAAAGTACAAGCAAACTTAGACAATGTTTTTTTCTTCCAAAAGGAAAGAGAAGATTTTACATTTTATGTGCTCAGTCAGCAACTGCAACTGTTGTTGCAAAATTTAGTGATTTTTGTAGAGAAAAAAAACGGCTGTTTCATGCATTGCTTTTCTATTCTTAACATACGGAGTTGTTGAACTAAATGCACAAAAGATTTTTAATAGCGAATTTTCAAAGTGAAATTATTGTACTTAATGTAAGAAATATGTGTATATATTAAAATATTGTATAGAATAACATTGGCTTCATTACATCTAAAATCTAAATGGGCCATCTTTTTGTTAATGTAAAATGAACACAGCCAATGAAATATCTAGTCAAAACATAAAATAGGGATTGAATCCCCAAAACATCCAGAGTAAATGTACCCAAAGTCCAGCGGTAATACATTTATATATGTACATACAGGGCAGCCATGTAAAATTAGCATAAGAACAACGACTTTTTATTATAATGGACGGACTTTGCAGAATTTACAACATGTTGTTGTGGTATAACAGCTAGCAGCGCTATCAAAACTTTATTACGGTACACAAGCTAACCAGAATCTAGATAGCTGATATTTCGCAAGACATTTTGCACGCTCAGAGATGCTAGTGGATTGTCGACAAATATATTTCATAATAACTTTTAAATTGTGCAGTCAGCATATTTTAGCAGACTAGAGTTGCGTAGGAGGTCACGGATAATGAACAAATAGCTTACGCGTGTACACATTTCCACAGTCCCAATTGAAAAAGAATTATATACTTATCATGGACGTATGGTCAGACGACCATAAGTTTCGCTACAGTGAATGAACATTTTTTTCTCCATTGGCATTTCCTTCCAGCTACCGCGTACTTTCTGTCTCAATCTGAACAATAAAAACTTTTACACACAATTTTTCCCCCTTTCCTTTGCCGAGACGAGATTGCTATTTCCCTTTGCCAAAGTCAGCGTCAGCATCATAATTTTCTTTGCATCATGCATTGCTTTTCATCTCTTTGACTATACTGTACATAAACTCCATTAAAAACTACGAAAGCTGGGAGAAATTGTGAAAATTGATTCAAGATTTATGTGTAATGTCAACATTTATTTTTGAAAAAAAGAATAACATGAGATTCTCTTAAAATTGCGAAAAAGCCATAAACAAACCCAAGTTTTATGGTTCCTCATGTCCATGCATGAACCCATCTGGAAAATATTATATGAAATGGATTTAACCCTCCACCATTAAAACACACATCTACATTATACAGTTTAAAGAGATAATAGGACTACTATACTAAATCCTCTTTCATTTCTCTTCTCTTCCTTAATCATATCTTGAATGACTGAATTTAACCCTTTACTTCCACAAAATTACTCTGACACATTTTTTTTCCAGCTTAACGTACTTGCTTGATGTTTACGATTAGAAAATGTATATGGCATAGCATTTTTATATCTGTTGTCTTATTGTACTTTTTGCACACAAAATGTTCTTATGCTCATCTTTATAACTGAACTGAACTGATCCTTCTCGATAACGCTTGGCAGACAAAAGGCAAGCATGTTTCCGTTGTTTTTCTTTTCTTCGTTTTTATACAAGTTACCATGAAAAATGCCTAGGAAATTTTTTTATCCGCTGTTGTCGGTTAAGCTGATATGTATGAATACGTACAAAGATGTCTATCTATTCTTTAGTGGTACTGGTGGCAAAATGCGGTTTTACTTTTTTTCTTATTGATGTTGTTGTTGGTGATGAGATGCGATGAAACCTATTCTATACATGAAAAAAAAACTTTATGTTATTATGCTTATTATCCTACAGGCATTATATTTCCTGTATCAGTAAACTTTATAAACTACTTTGTTTCCGTTTTTCTTCACTTCTTTTCCCCAGGTTCATTTTGGATCATGCTAAGCTCCTTTTTCCGAACACTGTCGTCGTAGAAAGCTTGTGTATGATGAAAGTAAAGAGAATGACAAGAAAAGTATATATTCTTCCTAGTTGTTTTTCTTATTTCATTTTCTTTCGTTCTGAATCACTAAATCGAAAGAATCTCTCCGGGAAACAAACAAGAGTATTAGTAAAGCGACGAAGAAAACATCATCATCGTCACCATCACTGCCTACAACCCCACAACATCAGCAACAGTTTTCATTCATATGTACTTTTAGTAGAAAACTTTCATGAGGTTGATGATAGAGTTTTTTTTTAAAGAAAAACAATACCCACTAAGAGAACAACAACAAAACTTAAATCATGCTCAATGTGTCTTTATTTTCCAAATTTTCCAGAATTATTATTGTGTTGCCTTTAATGATGATGAGTACAAAGTAACATACATATTTTGTATACGCACATCATCACCATCTCTTAAAACAACTTTTTTTGTTGCCTGATGGCAACGTATTTTTATTTTCAAGAACCAGTGTACCACCATGACTCTCGCCATTCTTGGTTTTCAAACAATTTATTTATACACCTGTCGTCTTATGAAGTAGTCTGTCTGGAAATGTAGAACAAGATGTTTTCATGTAACGTACATATACATAATATGTTCAAAACCCTGTTTTACTACATAGCAAATTTCATCTCAATATCTTTTCTTCTTTATCTTTTCTACTTTTACCACTCGACGTGAAGCTTTTCTATTACCTGTGTCGGTTGTGAAGAAACCTTCATGTCATCACCACTAGACCGCTATGTTCAATGAAATACATGAAAACCTCAGGCAAGATGCAACGCAACGTCACCGCCAGAAGAAGAACAGATTGTGTGTGATATAAAGAGAGAAATAAGGCAAAGCTTTTAGTTTTTACCTGTCTGCATCGTGATCGTCGTGTGACAATGTGGTCGTAGTGATGATGCAATCCATGGCGTAATCACAGGTTATGCGAAGAGAAAAGTGGTTAAAAAACATAATGATGAAAATGAAAAAGAAGGAAAAACTGATTATGATCTAAGAAGATGGCGACAGCTGTGTAATTTGAAATTTGTATAGTAATCTAAAAATAGATGATATTCCCCTCCAACTATATATTTTTATGTAAAAGAGGCTGCTGGATTCAATTACACTGTTAAAAAATTGCATACATTTACGTGCATTGAAGGATACAGTTTCTAAAAAAAGAAGTGGGTTCCACGTTTATTATGAGAAACCCAATGTGAGTTACAAAGAAGCCTCCTCTTACAAAGCTGATTGGTCTTTGTGAGAAAATCGCACAATAACACGTGGAATTTCAGCACAAAAAAACAAGAAGATATTGCGAATTTAATGATAACAATAAAAACTCTCTAGTGTTTTATCTTAACTGTTACTTCCTGAAATTCACTCAATGTTAGTTTACACTCTGCCTCCCTGTTTCAAACTCCGTTAAAATGTTGAGGAAGCCTTGAGGGTATTCTCTAATGACATGCTTTTCACACTGCTTGTTGGCTTCCTGTCCATCGTGATTATCGTGTCCCTGAATAGGTTAAGCTTCTTTACCCATTGTTCTCCCCATGTCACTTCCTTTTCCCTACCATCTATTTTAAGTCCATAAATCCAGCATCCAACAGTTCAGCAATTCTTCTTGTTTTTTTTTCATCTACACAGTTTTGCCACCAACTAACAACGCAAGTAAAGTGGACCACATAATTCCTCTGCTGCTGCCTTGCCTTTTGGCATTTGACACTACTTGTTCTTTCTTAAAGGAGACAAAAAGCCATAAAATGGGAGACTAGCTGAACATCGTCTTTGTCATCATCATCATATCAAGTATGTGTAATTCAAGCCTTTTCTCTGTTTTGCCTTTCTAGTTTGCCACTCCACCTCCATCGCATAGTGCACCAAACTATCACCAAGAAAATCCTACTAGCGTAAGAAAACAACAGCATCATGACAAAGAACGACGACGACAATATGGTAACGATGATGATGTTGCTGACTCCAGATTTTTTTGCTGTAATGCATAACTATTATGTAGCACATGCATGCATGCATAAAATGTACTGCAAAGCTTTCTCCGTTCCATATTTAAACAATATTTGGGCAAAAGTGTTACATACATGATAGGATATTTTTACACAGAATTTAAATGTTTCTAATGGAAAGTGGGTAGACCTAAGAATTATAATGGAGAGGAGAAAGGTGTGATTTTTGCTGCCACTTCCATACTGATAAGTATAAAGTTCTACACAGCTTCAAACGATGCCACTGATCAAAAAAAATCTTGAAGATTTTTTTTCAGTCTTGAGTCGAGTTTGGAAATCTAAAGAGAAAGAGAGAAAATGTGTGTGTAAATGAAATTCAAGCATCAACCTTGTTACTTGATACTATCCTAAGAGTTCGTTCACCATGCCGCCTAACAAATAAACAGAGAACACACTAGACCTACTATGTACATATATCGCATGTGCTTGTTTATAAAATTGAAGAATTCCTATATTTTCTTTCTCCTTTCCCATCATTGGTTAGAGTTAGCATAAGACTTAAGTGGGAGAAAGTATGAAGCATGATTTTTTTTATTTCGCCGCTGTACTCTCTTCAAGTGCCCTCTTGATACGTGGATAAGCGTGTGTCTGTGTTTGTGTGGGTGCGGAAGATTTTTTTGGAGAGAATTTTTGTTTGGATACCGAGAATGAAATGAAATTAGAGAGGAAATCCTTTTACAGCAACATTTTAGATATACTTAAAAAAATATAACAAGTGTTTCTACAGCTGCGAACATCTACTGCTGCAAAGTACACGTATTTCTATTGCATATTACATAATGCAGTATCCAGTCTCACTTTTCGAGACAGATTCTTAAATACTGGATTTTTTTGTACTTGGGACAAGTGAACCAAAAGTTACGGTTGGGTTGAATTTGAGTTCAATCTCATAAATAATTTAGTGTCTCTCTGTCCCCCTATCTCTCTTTTCACTTCTTTTCAAAGATGCAAAACAATTGCTACAACAATACATTGTTGTATCCATCCTATTCATGAAAAACTACATTTAGTACAGCTTGCAAAAATGTAACATATATACCATACATATGTACATATATAATGTATTTACATATTATGTAATATGTATCTCTGTATTTCTATAGCAACAACTTGCAAGCACCACTTCCTTTCCATTTACACACCACATATTTAAAAAAAATATATACATATGTACATGTTTACATTTAATCTACTTCAACATCTTCAAGTCTTCAGCACATCACCACAGAACAACAAGAGAAAGTACTATATTGTTTTTGTGTTTCTCTTCCAACACAAAAACGTTATAAATAAATCAGCAGAATTATTTGTGATATTGAACTCTGTAAACATTTTAAATCCAAGAATAAGAGAAATACTATCCTTTGCACGAAGTTTCTTTTTTTCAAAGGGAAATCTCATTTGACATTTGACGTTGGTTTTATTTTTTTGGTTTTCGGTTACATTGGTAACACAAAATGGTAGCAGTGGCCTTCGACAAAAGAGCTTCGTTTTCCCACTATTTATTTGAACATTAACTCATCTTTTCGTAACATTTATATTTATTTATTATTTATTGCTGTTGTTGATAGTAGCAACAAATACACCACTGTACTTTTGTTGTGGTTTGATATTCACTTTAAAAATTCGTCATAGGAGCATTTCACATACAATCTTTCTCCCAAGTGAGGAGAAGTATAGTGACCTTTTTTCATCAAAAAAATCACTCTATCTCGATTCAATCGAATCAGCTTTCCTTCTTATCAGCATGATTTATTGCATTTGGTTTGGATGCTTTTTAGAGCAATCCTATTTTATCGCACTTTTTCCTTCCTACCAAATAAAATGATACATTATATTTTGTTCAACCAACTTTTTTTTGCTGTCAGTTCGGTTTAGAAATCCAGTCGGCACCACTACTGCTTTTTTTGTACAATTTTGCATATTGTTTAAAATGCATCGCGAAATGGCTGGAAGATGATATACGCAACAACTTTATTCTTTCCGGTTGGTCAGAGTGCTTAATGGATAAGAATGAATAACTTCAATTGACCTATGTATTATGTATATGTATGTATTATGTCTAAATCTATATATATAGCGTAAATCCTAGCTTTGACTCTAGTTGATATTTCAATTTATTCTCTGGCCTATTATGAAAGCAGCGTACTTCAGTGCATTGCTACAGTAGTGGATTGGATGGAAGTTAATTAAGACGTTTATACGGGCCGGTCACCAAGAGAAACGTCAAACTAAAATGCAATATCGTACTTAATATCGGTTGTACACCTAATTAGAAAGTGCTGGATTCAGAATATTTGAAATTATATATATAGTATAATATAATACATAGTTTGTTTAGTATCTTCTCAGATCATCACAACAAATAATATTGTCAATAGGACGAGATGTGCATTGTGATTGTCATTTTTCTATTCATTCAATAGTTATTAAAAGACGATCACAAGAAAAAGTAATAAATAATGGAAATATCTCATACCAAAAATTGCTTCCTTCTCCAGTAATTTTTTTGATTATATCTTTTTGCAAAGTGACGTTGGCAAGTTTTAGGGAATATTATTGTGATGCGAACTTTATTGCTTTTCGATAAGTTAACTTTACTTCATTTTCATCTTTCTTTTTTATCGTTATGAAAATTGCTATTAAGTACTCGTTTGAGTACTTTATACGAATGCTCTGTTTGTCTGTATTCCGTCTGTAGTCCCCCGATAACACAAAACATATAAGGAACTTTCTAATCATGATATTTAAAGGGTCTTAGATAGTTTAATAATGCCTATGGTCTAAAAATGGTTAAAATTAAGGAGTTCTAAAGACTTCGTTTCAGGACTTACATATATAATACATACATACATACATATAATCTGAATCTCAAGTTGTTTTTCAAGATTGAAATACTGAAATACTACTTTGGCAAACAGTTGTGTGAAATATGAAATTTCGAAAATGGCACGGACGGGTAGTTTGAGGTATAGATTCAGAATCTGAAGTCAAATTTTAATAAGTTATTTGTTGAAAGACGAGTACTTAATTGTATCGTTGTAATGTTTTAAACGATGTATTTTATTTACGCGATTTCTGTCGAAAACTTCTTATCAGTCCATTCATCTATCTTTACTGCAGGTACGTATTATCGTTTAAAGGTCTTTTCCTTATTGTCTGTACATACGAATCCAGATTTTAAAAGTGTAAGCTCAAATTTAAGTTGGCTAATTAGTATGTAAAAAGATACGCAAAGCCGTGAATATTATACCAAAAAGAAAGTGAAATTAATCTAACGTATTATTTACCATACTCGTGTTTGTAAGTAGGTAGCTTGCTCTGCGTCATTGCATATTCGTTCGTTCATCTTTTCTTCTTTCAGCCTATCCTAAGCTTTCATCCACACCTTTTCATTTAACTTGATCAATACCCAACAGACTTAATCTCTCGCGTAATTTATGGAACAAAAATATTAATTAAACAACATTTAGTTACCAGGTATCGTTTTTGCGTCATGACTTTTTTCGGAAATACGATAAGAAAACATGATTAATAGCCAAAAATAGTGTAATGTGAAGGTGGGAAAATGATCATAAACTGATGCAATGCATGATAAATTCATCAAAGATATATTTGAATGTTTCGCCATTACGGAGATCAATCCTTTGGCCTCACTTTGAGACGTGAATAAACATTTCTTATTTATTCAACTAACACATGATGGTGTGGGAGCTACTAATATGATTTACTTCAGATTTTAGCAGTTCACAACTTTAAATTACTGTTGTTCACAACATGAGAGCGGTAGACTTTTAAGTTCTTCAAAACAATATTCGTCAACCAATCCACAATGATTCAGTAATCATTGTTTTTTCTATCTTCTCTACTTTCGTTTATGAGTAAAACGTGCCTGTGCTATGGCTAAGTAACAAGTTCGTTCTACGTCACTCTTTCCATGCATAATATAACAATTTTGTTTAACATTAAATGCAGCTTTCGTACTTTTCCTTTATTGCAAATTTTCATTCTCACCATGTCCGTCTGTTTTGGAGAGTAAGTAAGTTTCAAGAGCGATAGAAAAAAGGATTCATCCACCCACATAATAATAGGTAAAAAACTGCTAATAGATATAGTCATAGATATCTAGTATTTATAGGAGATACTGGCTAAATACAACTGCAACACACACGTATACAATGAAGAGAACGTCTGTTCACTTGGAAACTTTGTTGGAAGGCAGCCGAATCACGGCAAGGTGGAGTGTCAGAATGTAGCTGCATTTGCTCAATTTGCATGGCAGTGATTCTCATTCTCAGCATCACGATTAATTTAGCTATCTTTTCCCACGTAGATTGAAAACTGATTTACATCGAGTGTACTAATTTTTATAGTTTTCTATGAGACTATGCAAAATGAATTCTGTATAAAAAGTTTGCATTTGCATCTTACATTTTACACGTGTAATAAAGTGTTACACAGGAAATATTACAAACATGAAATTTACTCTTGCACATTTCCTGCATTCGGATTTTGGCTGCATTTACAAAGTCTAATTTATATCTACACGAAAAATTAAAATATAAAACCATTAAATTAAAATAGGTTCCTCGAGAGATTTCATTAGAAAAACTAGAAACGCATTTTTCATCCAGAGAGGCGAGTCACTATATTTCAACTTGGCATTGACTATGAGCGCGACAAGCTGCTAATCAATCAGTGAACGGGCGAACTTAAATCGGATGAAATGCTTGATTCTGTTACAAGAATTACGCCTTAGCATTTTTTTTACAAGGGAGTAAAATAAGGCCGATCAATGATGAGCATGTAGTCATCGTCATCATCATCTTGTTCGCATTGCAAATCATGATTACGCTTTGTAAGCAGCTCTGCTTTCTTCTCAAATTGTAACGGGCATCCGCATCCCCCCGCTTATAACAACTATAACAATAGTCACATAGAAAAGAGCAGTTTTGCACGAAGAATACATGAAAAGCCACTGCTAATGACAATGAATGACATCAAAAGTGGGATAGAACATAGTGGCAAGGCAAGTTACATTGTAGTGTTCGCTCGGCAAAGCTTATAACACCGCTTTAGGATAGTAAAACTATATGCTATGAAGATGAATTATTATTATAGACGATGATGATCATCATCGTCCTCATGATCATCAGTTTAGCTTACCTCTATCATTAACCGCAAGAAAATGAGCCAGTTTGCCAGTTGATGAGTTGAATAGAGGAGGTCTGGAATTACGATGGCAGTAGTAATGGGAAAGAGGAGGATCCCCGTGCAGCGAGCTACTCGCCAGTGGTAGCCTTTTTTTGGTGTTCTGATTGTTGTTTTGCTTTTAGCTTCAAAATAGATTCACAATGCTGATGATTATGATACCGACGATTAGAAAATAGGAGCACTTTATTGTTGCAGATTTATCATGGCCATCACGATGAGGAGAATAATACTGCTTTTCACTCTACTGAGTAGTTTCCGGTGGTGTGTGTATGTGTAGTAACCTTGAGTATTGAAAAAATAGCGTTGTTTGCTGTTTTTTTGGCTTTTATTTTTTATTGTCCAGTCAGTTGTTTACACTTCCGCTACTATAGCAGCACTCAAACGTCAAAAAAGATACAGTTTTTGTAAAACAGCGATGCGAAGAGACTTTAATAGTTTTTTTTATTGTTTATACTTTTATGACTGCGTTTTTCTAGAATGGACGGATGGTCATGGAATTGAGGTTGTCGCCTGTTAGATAAAGGTTAAAGGTAAACTACCCGTCAAAACTGGAACAACAAAGGAAAAAGAGAAATAGTAAATTATACAGAATCTGCTGGAGCTCAGTATTTGACTGTTGTGGAGCTTATATAAGTATACATTGACGATTGCTAGCATTCCTTTGAGCTCAAGAGAAATGCTGAAATGTTACTTGATACTATGAAAAAAGCTCGAAAGTCATGAGAGTACACACACGCCACTTAATGTATATAAATTCAACTTTAGTCAGTCAATGTTTGCATCAATATGAAAACCATCAACCAACATAGTAGTAATACTAATGTCACTAACATGATTGTATCCATATTTGCATAAAAATGATAGTTTACTCCACCGTATCACTTTTAAGAATTTAAAATCAGGCAACCCGATTCCTCCTACCTGCACTTTCCCACATCAAGACTCTTTTTTTTTTGCACAAAACCAAACAACATTTACATTTAGCACATGGAATTACGTGTGTTTTGTATCTAGCACAGGAGTGGAATGAATTTAAAAATCAATCCGAAGTTCCGTTTTAGTATTATTACTTTATGACATGACTACTGACGAAATGCAAGTTTCAAAAGTTACAAAGCTGCAAACAGATTTTCTTTTTTTCGAGAATTTTTTTTTGTGTCTTGTTTTCACTGTGCTGGCTGTGTTGTTTGTGTGACAGTTGATGTTTGGAAAACCGCTTGTAGAATTGCTCGTAGTAGAGTGGGTCTGTCAAAGTAAAGTGAACGTTTTAGTTTTTAAAGTTGGCTTTAAAACTTTAAGCTATAGTATAGTACAGCTACATTATTTCCCAGCTTTTCTGACATGTGCAAAAATTAATTGCAGAAGGATTTACTTTACTTTTAAGCATTTTCAGCAAAATTCTCAACTTTTCGATTTTCGTAATAGCTTTGCCTTTTTTGAAAACCAAACAATAACAATGATCCCTCCAAATGTATGAAAGTTAAGTATAAAAATAATTAGGATTTAAATTTCGAGAACACTATATAAACGTACTGGTCACGTCTCATAAACAAATCAGACAAAATTTCTAGACAATTTTTGTAATATCATTAAAATGTAATTACATGACTGATTATTTTTTTTGTTGCTAATGAAATGCTGAGATTTGTGTTTGCGATTGTCGTGAATCAATGCAATGCCATTTAAGAAGCGAGAGATAGACAAAAAGAGAGTAGAACCATACCACAAGAAAGAGGAGGCAGACAGTACACAGGAAGCACCTTGTTTACTTGAGGAAAGGTTAGTGGTTTCTGTTATGCGTTATATTGACAGTTTTCACTATTATTATTATCCTCCCTGCCTTTTTAATATTATGTCATGTAATATGTCATCCGCCAATCATTACACAACAAACTAACAACCTTAAAGAGTTGCATTGCATATATGCACCCTGGTAACAGTGGAGTTGGAATGAGCCTTGTTTTCGAAAGTTTCGTGCTTCTATTGTCTAGTGGCAAATTGAGATTGACTAAAGACTGAAACTCAAGCTGGTTGTCAATCTGTTTAATATGATCTAAAGAAAAAAAGCATGACGACAACTAAAATATGATTATAACATATCTGTTTAATATTTATAGTATGTCCATTTTCCAGCCAATGCAATTATTTTTAGTGTTTTTCATCTAGTGAATAAACAAATTCAATAAGAGCAGGATAAAAAAGCAAATAGAACAGAGAGATGGGGAGTGATGACGTAACGGCAAAAAAGTCAACTCTCTTTTTTTCCTTTGATTATTTCAAGATAAACCCGAAAAGGGAAAATTTACTTTATGCTGTGATGTTATACTAGTTAAATAACGCGTTATAAAACGCTGTAAAATATACTTACTTTGCAACGAGAAGTTATAAAAACCGGGGCGGTGCGATGTTAAACCTTTGTTCTTCTTGAAAGCTGGTAAAAACCTCCTTCTCTGTAGACAAATTTTCAATAGCGATTCCTTTTTATTTTTGTGTTTGTTTGTACAAACTTTTAACTATGATAATTAAAATATTAGTTGTACTAATAAGTACGCGGGTAGGGATTTCTCTTGATCTCAAGAAAAAGATATGCCACTTGACTCTCTTTTTTTGTCGTTTACTATTTTTTTATGAGTTATTGTAGCACCAAAGATCGTCAGCAGCGTTAATAACTGACGCTGCTACAAACACAAACAACAACTACTACTGCTTCACAATCTCTGCTTCTCTTGAATGACTGACTGACGACTTGTACTACTAAAAATTCTAACAAGACAGTTTTGTGAAGAAACTACATCACATTTACATCACTACCACACACACATAAAAAACACGAGGAGAGGACCAGAACTTTTTTTTTGCAGTAGAACATCTCTTTCATTTGCTCTACTACAAATTACATGATCATCATCATCATGAATGCAACACACACACACACACACACACATGCATATATTACGTAAGTAAAATTTAGGACTATATAATAATATTAAAGTTTAGGTTAAGAAAGTTATATATGGATGCATGCTAAAAAAAAGAAGAAAAACGGGAATATATACATTTCTGTGTGGAGGAAAAATAAATGAAAGACAGACACACGCACACAAAAAAAAAACTCACAAACACACTCACTCACACACACACGAAAATGACAAAGTTCAACAGTGATGTGGTATTGAATGATATGTTTCTCTGTCTCTCTATCTTTTATGGATAGTGGATGTATATTATTCTCATTTTCTAAAAGTTGTAACTAACCTCCGTCCTCTCATAGACTCAGCAGTTGAAAATCTATTCATACTTACTAAATGGTTAAATATTATAGCAACTAAGTTTGCTTGTCTTTTTTTGTACAAAACAGAAAATATATATGTATAACGGTCGTGTATGATATTATGAACGTATTGATAGAAAAAGGATACTATCATGGTTTCTTAAAAAAAGAAAGAGAATACTATCAAGTCTAAAAAAGACGTCATGTAAGAGAATGCATGATGTGTACTCTATTTTTTCCTGACAAAAGCTATATTTATAAAAGATACGTTAGATAGGAACCATTGCAAAAGTGGCAAAAAATATATGTATATATTTAAGTTGGATATAAAGGTTAGACTTGTGTCCTTGATAAATTATTATGGAATATTTTTTTTGTAGTATATTTTGTTTCAAATATTCAACGATTCAAATGTTTGTAAGATAATGATGACATAACATGCATAAAAAATTGGAGAAAGAGACAAAAAATGTCAAAACAAAAAAAGCTGACAAAGAAAGAGAAACAGAGAGAAAGAAAGAAGGATGATATTTGGACAACCTACCGGTTTTTTGTTGACTGCTTTATGATATTGCTTGATTAGGATTCTTATTGTGTCTTTTTAGAAGCTGATATAATCGCATGTGTAATGTGAGGGGAAAAAAGATGATAAGTAAAACAGTAAAAACGCATAAGGAAATGTCAGAAATGTTGAGAATAGCAGTTCAATAGGAGAAGAAGGGCAATGTGAGAAAATGTGTGTAAGCGATTCTGATTCCTCTCAAGATTCATACGGATTATAAGTAGGAGTGTGTCGGTGTTCTTGATACATTTTTTTGTTGAAAAAATGTTTTGATGTGTGAGTATATATACGCTGTTGAGAATGCAATAAAAAACGGTTTTTATTAATTCCGTTTTCAGAGGAATTCTGTATACGGCGAAGGCTGTGTCTGAGTAAAGACGAAAAGAAGAAAATGGATTGATAGCAAGATTGAAAAGGATCAGCGTGTGATTCGTTTTGGTAGTATGTTGTGTTGTGATTGTAATGATAAAACGATAAAGATGATGACGATGATATTTTTTGAGCTACTGGTTTTTTTTAGTAGTTTTCAAGTCGGTTTAGAAAAAAATGGCAAAGAAATGTGTAAGCAGAGAGAGAGATGCTGTAGTAGAAGTAGTATTAGAAATAATAAAAAAGTGGCATGTCTTTTTCTTACTTAAAAAAATATTTTTTGGAGTGAGCAGAAGAGTGGGACACACACAAACTCACTGCTAAAGAGAGAGAGAGATGGAGAGAGAGATGGAAAGAGTGTGAATGAAAAAGAACTACTACCTCGCTCGGCAAAGGAAAATGAACAAGTGAGGATGATGAGGAACAAGACTTTGATACTTATTCACTCACATCATCACAGGCAACACACAACTCTTTCAACTTTGCTTTTTGGAAGGAGCACGGGCACAGGAGAAGAATCCAGACTTGGGAGCACCAAACCAAGATGGTAAGATGATAGTGCTTCTGGTTCTCTGGTGTTTCGCTGGTTGTTTGTTGAGTTGAAGAAGTAAAGGAGACCAAAGCCAACCATCCATGCAACTTCAATATGTTCCTTTGAATGGCTCTTCTACTCCTTTTTCTGCTTTTAGTTCTCCATGTGTGTGTGCCATGATGCCATGCTCCCGTTTATTTCTTTCCACTGCTGTTTTGGATTGTAGATATATTGTAGCTTGAAACACTCTTCACTTTTTCTGGTGCCTGTATATATTTTCTTGTAGAGAGAGAGAGATGTGCTTCTGTTGTAATGTGAAATGTATTGTGATTTTTTTTACTCTTCTTCTTCCAAAAGTCTTTCTTTGCTTAACTGAGTGTGACTTGACTTGTGAGTAGATGTGAGTGAGGAGACAGAGAGAGAAAGAAAGGAACTTACTGACAAGTTAGTGGAGTAAAAAACCAAAATACCCAGCAGCACCACACAAAACCAAAAGAAGTTGTCGACTTTTTTTTAAATGTGTAAATGCATATCATATGTACATTACACTACATTCCAAAAATGCCAAGAGATGCAATGCAATAAAGTGCAGATTTTCACCAAACAACAGAACCAAAAAAAAGAAAAAAAAACACAACCACGACGACATTCTTTAAAGACCAAATTGTCGACACTGATAAGAACTTGCTGGTGTTGGTATAATAACATCACTGCCTTTTTGTCAAAATAGTCTTTTAGTATCATTGTAAAGTGCTGATGCTATGCTGATTTTTATCTGCCGAAAAGGACAAAATAATGTAAATGTGTTTATGGTGTAGGATGTTTTATAAATTTAATTATATTTGTTTGTAGAACAAATTGTCCATTTTATTTTCATGTTTGTTGTATGCATGTTTTTTTTGTGTATTTGTATGCTTATTTTTCCGTTTTCAACTTGGAAGCAACCAGTCAGCATTGCACCACCAATTTTTGTGATCACGTCACCGTGATGACAACGAGGGCCACCGCATAACCACAGTAAAGCTCCACAAAACATGTATACTACGACTACTACTAGTACTCACATCATCCATGTTTTTTTAATCATTGGTTTTATTATTGTCATTCCAGTTTTTCATAAGCAATTTACGAGTAGTGCAAAGTATTGTTAAGCATGCTGCTTTGATAGCTGACTACATATCTTTAACGTCGTCGTCACCGATAAAGAATCCGGTATACAGTTAGCATTGTGGTGAGAGAATGGTGGCGATGATGATGTTTATCATCAATAAAAAGACAAGGGTTTTATTGCATTTACAATAAAAATAGATTTTTTATTAGCGACTTGTCCATGGTCACACACATACTATTGAAAAACAGCAACTGGATAATCATAATGACAAGCAGTGCAATGCCGTAATAACCTTTAAACGAATGTGTATAAACTTGTCACTTGTCGTAAAATCGGATGCTTTTCCACTTTTAGTGTTTTTGCGACATAACATTTACGTCTGTCGATGCTGTATTGTCATCATCAAACTGATATCTGATCACCGTCTTTATTAGCAAAATTATTGATTTGCATTAGGGTTATCATAATTATCATGATTATTTCAATTACTATCATTACACATTTCTACGTCATCTTCTTGGGATAAGTTTTAATGGATTGAAAACATAGATAGCATTCATCTGTATGCAGCGAACCGAGTTAATGTTTATTTGCTTTAACAAATATGCGTAGTTGTGCGTGGTGTAATGATGGTTATTAAAATAAAATAAAAAAGTTGTTCGTTGTAATTGAGTTTGTTTTATTGGCCGTACAGAACACTATATTATGGTTATGATGCTGGAATGAATGCACATAATGGTTTGGTTTTTAGTGTACATTTTTTATGTCGTGCTGTTATTCTTGCTGTGTCGTGCTTAGGCCATGACTATTATTTACTAGCTATTTAACTACATGGTACAAGCCTTCCGACGAGGCGACAAAAGGTTTATGCACTAATAACTGGCGAAACTGCCGGACACGAAGCAGTAGTACAATTCTAACTTTTGACATGAGTTGGGTGTTGGTTGTAAAGTCGAAAAAGGAGAAAGAATTGTTGCATTAATTAATTTGGTATTCTTAATACATCCATCATCATCCATTTTGTTTACACTTTACCTTGTTTCATATATTATGCTAAGCACAAAAAACTGCGGTCCATTGCTAATCACCACACACACATCAAATAGGAAGCGAATAGACTCATTTTTGTGCACAACTATCATATTTAAAGCAAGTTTGGTATATGCTTCTTTTCTGATGTTTTCCTTTACTACTTCTGTAATTTATACAGGATATATGTAGAGCGGGGTAATAAATGGCAGTAAAAAGGCGCAGATAATGTTCAGGTATAAGAAGTGAGTGGAGAGGCCGACTTTTTCCTTTCTCTAGAATGATGAGGCAAGTCAGAAAATTAGATGGGTAGGCAGTCAAATAATATAAAAATGCTAATATGCTAATCATAAAAACGGAAAATTGGAAATAATGTAACTGCAAGCATTGCCATAAAGAATCTCTTTCGCATTTTGTATCACAAGCGTTCCAAATGGCAATACAATTGTACTATTTGTACTTTTTGTCGACATGGTGATGATCCTTGTCACTGTAGAAGTGACGCGGATGGTGGTGGTGGTCGTCGTCGTCGTTGTGGTACTCTAAATGGTGGTTGTGCTATACACTACTACCTTTTTTTTGCTACTTCCACTCTTCTAATCTAATTACCGTATTTATGGCTTCTGTAATATATTTGCATATCAAACCAACTAGTGCTGCTACTTAAGTATCTAGTTTAGTAATAAATAATGCAGTGGTAGTAGCAGTACAAGTTCTTGTCTTGTAGTCCAATGACCATTATTTGTTTGAGACACAAGGGTCTCGGGGGAAAAAATCTCTTATTCCCTCGTGCCTGTCTCGTTTTTTAATTCCATCCCTATTTATTTTTTTCCCTTCATGTCTGCTGTATCCTTTTTCCACATTTTTGTTGTAAATTAATACATTCAGCATTACCTATTTTATTTACAATACATGTGGAAAGAAGCGTCTACTGAAATTCTCTGTACAAATGTCAATCCTGCTTCTCTCCGCTTCCCCATTAATTGGATCGTGTAAAAACGGAAAATCTTTTAGGGCTTCTCTCCATATTTCTCCTATTTGTATACTTACGTTTCAGTGTAATGGACAAGGCAAACTCTACATTCATGACGACGACAACGAAAACATTCAATATGTATTCTAAAACAAAGCATATTATTCAAATGTGAAATCCAACCTGCATTTTTCCCGTTATGAATTACGAATATTGTCTAAGCATGTCAAGCTCATTTGCTTTTTAGCTCACCATCTCTGTACGAATGGTTACAACAGTGCCAACTAGAGATTGAATTTACAAAATACAATAAATATGCATACTATTTTCTCCCACTTTCTCATTCCAGAGGTAAAGGTACTGACTGACTACTCGCTGATCATGACTATTTATGACAGTCAATTTTTGTGAGTGAGTGACGACTTTTGACAATGACGACAAAGAACATAGCAACACATCAGAAGACTCACAGTTTGTGGTATGGAGATGGTAGGAGATTGATAGTGTGTTGGTAACAAAGCTTGTAAAATGATTTTGGCGCATTTGTTGCATTTCAAGTGAAACGAATGTTTATACTTTGTCTGAATATCATTTCAAAATGATTTACTGACGTCAATAAATTCTATTAACTGAGCATGAAGATGATGAAATATGTTCGCGATGTCTCCATTCTTTGTTTAAAATGTAAAATAGTTTTGTTTTCATCAACTTCTCATAATATCCTGATTTTTTTCTTGCGTTTGGAGTGTTTTTTATATTAATCATACTGAAAATAGCGGTGTAACTGTAACACTTATGGGCTATATAAAAACTGAAAAGTTTCGAATTAAATAATACCTATATATTTGACATTTGTAGTAGTAGTACAGCTTTAACATATATACATACATAGCTCGACGACAGACCGATTTGTATCGTGGATAACTCAACTGTTTGCGTTTGTTGTGTGCTATGTATGCAATGGAATATTACTTGTGAAATAATAAGATGAAATATTTGTATGTCTGCCAGAAAATACTTTTGTTTTGTCCAAAACAATATGATCTGGGGAAATATGCGACAACGTCAGAAAAATATGCATTGTGAAAACATCGCAAATTGGAATCCGCTGCTATAATATATGCATGCTATACTATTTTCACAAATAAAAAGTACAAGTTCCATTTTGTCTCTCTCATCTCGCTTGACTATTTTTATTTCTTTTAATTTTCCAAAACTAGATTTTAGCTGAAGCAGAAGCCGTTGTACTTGAGATCTATTTTTGCTTCACTTAGCGAGATCTTGCGAACAAAATGAAAACGAAAGAAATGCTTGAAGTGCTACTGAAGCAATGAAGATGGTTCCATACACACTTCGTTGGATTTTATGGAGAGTCTGAAATGTTTCTCCTAAAAATAATATTTTGAATATTTTGGTTTTCTCCAAAATTTATGAACATTCAAAAAACGCAAACATCCTTTCCATTTAACTGAATTTAATTTTTTTCCTCTTTTCGATGGTGTGATGATCACTCTTTTTCTATGAAATTGAATTATAGAACGTTTCTTTCTAGAATCGTCGTCTTCAGTTCTGTCATCATTTTCGCCATCTTTAGCCTCCCCACCAGTACTCTTCATACCAGCGTCGGATTTTATAGTCTTTTGGAAATCCATAAAATCTCTGTCTGAATCTATGTCCATATTCGTGTTACCTTGCCCACCCGCATTTATCTCGTCTTCTTCTTCGTCCGTGTCACTGTCTTCGTCGCCCTCTGGTAAAAGGTTATTGTCATCCTCCATTAGTGCCATTACAGGATCTTCTTCTTGGTTCAGGAATGAATACTGGAGAGGATCCATGTCACTAATGTAGCCTTGCACACTTCCTCTGTTTTCAAGATATTAACAATGTATTTAAATCGTAAAAGTTTATTGATACTTTGCAATGAAGCGATTAAAATTAGCTTATTGTGTTTACTTGAAATTAATTGAAAATGCCTCGTACAAAACTTCAGCTTGACCTGGGGGTGGGTCATCATCCTCAGTTGGGAATGAAGATGATGAATGTGATATCTGCAGCCTGTACGGGGATCTAGCGGCGAGAGGATCGTCACCATAATCCATATCGTCATTTCCCACTCCATCTTCTTTAGGTCCTGCACGGTCAGTGTCAGCGTAGTTTTCCTCACCAGATTGTATTTGGCCTGCGGGTGCAGGCGTCTTTTGATCTATACCTTCGTCAAGTCCATCATTTCTTAGTTTCCTAGCTCCCTCAGCTTCATCGTCATAATCATTTTCCTGATTGTAGTCATTTTCAAATTCGGTGCTTAAGTCATCATCTATATCGTAATTGAATGGATGGTTTGGTGCGTCCAAACGACGAAGTACAACATAGTGACCAGTGCCCTGAGGAAATGACGGGTTTGCGAAAATAATGAAGTCACTCTTGTAATCATCTCCAGATCTTGTGAAAAGTGGAGATCTGTAAGATGAGTCATCAAACGAATGGTATGTGGTTGAGGCTGGTTTGTTTGGAGCGTCCTCAGAGCTGTTTTGAAACTTTTGAACAAGATATGAATCAACCATAGCTTCCCCGTCCATATCACCCTCATCGGCTTCGTACTCCTCGTCGTTTCCATCATCTTCGTCCAAGGTTCCCATAAGAATTTGAGTGTCATCCCGTTCTGCCTTTTTCCCTTGTGCGATTTTACTTAGAAACTCGGCATCAAAGTCGGCTTGATCACCTTTTTGTCGATGTTTGCTCTCTGGACTTTGCGAAACAGCGTATCGCAATACATTACTATAAATGATAAGTTGGATGACAATTATTATTACCGTACTCATTATGTACTTGATCACATGACACCTTAATAAACATAAATAGTATGAGATAACTGATGCGATTGAACATCATAAAACAATGGAGGTCAATGAACATTATGAATCATAGATAAAATGGGTCATCGGAAACATAAAAAAATGTAAACATCTTTGTTGCAGTTGACATGCACGACATTTGAAAACAAAAATAAAAAGTAAAACATGAGTCATCAAACGATAACTTTTGTCATCATCGTCATGGGATGAAAATTCAGAGTTGAAGTTTTTTGAGGAGGAGAGGAGAGTTTTTTCTTGATATTTACAGGGCTTCCAAGATTGGAATTTTAAGTTTGATGACCTGGGACATTAAAGACTGTTCACATTGCACATCTGCAAGTGGCTCCAATAGAAAGTCCAGGTCGGATATTCCGAATACATTTCATGGAAAAATCCAGAAACCTGCACGCCATGAAAACCAAAATGATTTTAGCTCAACAACCATTCCAATTTCTATGATTAACAAAATCAATGGAGATTTTAGAAAGAATACAGACGAAGACAAAATCAACAGCTTATCACACGCTAATTTTAAAACCTTCTAACCCAGAATCATAGCAGTAGTCTGGATTTTTAAAAACTAGTTCAAAACTCAAAAGCAGTTGGAATTGACTAGCTGACTGAATGGCCAAACTCCACTGCACTGTTGAAATCTAAAAATTGACCATTTGTGGCTGAAATATCCCACTCGAATATACCATCAAAGTCATTATTCAAATTTTAAAAATGTTATAATTAAGCAATAAAGACCAATGCTATGTTTAAATGAGAATAATGGATCAATGTCATAATGAAGACATGCGTAAAAAAAATCCCTTGCGTGATATATTTTTGTTATGAATTCAGAGCATTTTTGGTGTAGTTTCATGGAATATGACACTTCATGAACATTTGATTGTCTTAAAAGCATCTGAGGATAGGAATGAAAAACATCAGATTATTCATGATTGGTTAGTAATACGAAGATGCAGGTAAGATGAAAAATTCTGCTGTTTAAATTTTTTATATGGTTGCATTCATCTTAGGTAATAAAGTAATTATTTATTGGTGACAAGGACATCCATTGTTCTATTATTGGATAATTATTTTTGAAGCGTTGACTATTAGCTTATTGCCAACTCTCTATTTTTCAATTCTTTACCAAATTGAATACTTAATAACCTTCGTTTTCACTCACGCTTAAGTAGGATCACCACAGATCCTTTTTATTTGAATTGCAGTAGTTGTATTTTGTGGGGATTATATATATTTCAATTTTATAAATACTTCGAAAATTTGTTTTTGAAATCTATTTCTACTATCCAAAAAAATTAATCTAAGATGAGCCCAACCGTAGCTGTCTCTACGCTCTTGCATCTACTCAGCAGTTTCATCTTATTTCCAGTCCCCATTTCAGGCGTCAACAGGTTTGATATGGAACACGTAGTTAGCTTCCGCCACGGTATGTTCTTTGGACAAATTATTTACGTTAGTACAATCGCGATATATTTTCACCCAATCAGATCATCGCATGATATTTTTGAACTGTGAAACAGGTCACAATGCAGGAGCTCCAGCCCAAATGCGAATTATGAAGCCATCAATAACTAATGCGAGATACAAGAAAAGTTCAGCTGATGTTGAAGGTTCGAAACCACACCACTCCATGATTCAGAAAGCACCTGCTAATACACCTGACGAAGAGCATAAGCTCACGAAACGTGACGTTGCTTCTGTCCAGTACAATGAGCAAAACCAGGATCCACCATCCATCAAGAAAGTGGGTGATGACACAGACAAGCGTGCTGTTGCTAAGGATAATGTGGACCAACCCTTGCCTGGAAAGGGTGCACTGTCACCGGACCTTGGCTCCGTATCAAATCAAAAGAATCTTAAAAACGTTCTTTCCGTTAAATATGTAACGGCTAAGGAAACATTAGCACATCATCAAGGGAAAGTTTTGGTTTTTAAAGCCTCAGGTTCTTCGGAGCAGGATGATGATGATGAGGCCGCTCCCGAATTTCCAGTACCTGGTTTCATTGATGCACCATTAAAATAGATCTACAGCCAATTATGAAAAGGTCGCCCTTTCGAATTTGTCAAATGAAATGTCTTGTAAATTATGTATGTTGATAGCTGATGCTTGTAATAAAAAAGGAGTTAATCTGCTTACCTGTTATGGATATTTTATTGTAGATAATTTTTAATTAAAATAAATTGGAAATACATTTCCCCAAATGATTTTTTCGTATGAGTTAAATCTTCAGTTGTACATTCTCGATTAACATACATATTTGTTTGTAAACTAGGAATGATTTCCAAATGCTTTTTATTACTATAATATGCCAACTATAATTTTTAATTAATTTTTCACGATCATCAAAACGAAATGAATTTCTCTATTAGCAATAAGACATCTGATATAACATGCTATCATCATAGAAGCTTATTGGTGTCCTGTGAATCAACTAAAAGTAAGATAATACCAATAATATACTGACGTTATCACACACACTTACCGACAACTATTTATCATATATAAAATTTCTTAAGAAGCACGAATTTTAAAAATGATTTTTTTATTATTATTTTTTAAACAATATTTTTCCCCAATGAACAACCAATTTGAGATTGATATACTACTACTGATATAAGTACTGACAATTGTAAAGTTACTAGTTAAAAGTAAAATCACACGCTCAAAACCCCCTTCTCACGAATTTAAAATTTTATTAGCCAAAATGACGATAAGAAGAAGCACAATGAATAACCATACAAATGACATTTTCATCACAACTGACGAATGATAGTACATACATAAATACAACACTACATGCATATGTACTCACGATTTACAACATTCCAACTCCTTTTCCATAATGACCATGACCATTAAACACCTGATAATTGAATATAATTTCTAGAAATTTCCATACATTTAGAATGTCTACGAATTGACCATCACCTTTCCTTTTGCCATCATGAATATTTGATAATTTGGGATATTTTCTTGGTATTTTTTAAAATCTACCGACTAACCTTAAGACGGACCAGATAATGTTTTTAATTGTAACATACATACATGTATCGTACATCGTAGCAAAAACTGTTTTCAGTTGACTGTGATATCATCATACAACAACTTCTGTACTTTAAACTATTTTTCATTACGTCGACTATTATGACTATTTTTACAGTTACCATAGAATCACACTAAAAATCTTTAAAGTATGTTCTCGTTGATCATTTTTTGTTAAATTAGTAGTTAGAATTATGCTAGAAATATAATTTTGCATGTATCTGGTTATACATGATTCAATATTACACCCGATTTGATGACTTTGACTAAGACAAGTATTTTTTTTAACCAGTGAAATCCGTGACAAGTGCTACCAGAAATTCATAGTCACTGACACTGGAAAGGAATACAGCAACACTATCAATCGCGTAATCAATCTAACGAAGAAGCTTATGTAATTTCATATTAAACTAACATATAGAAAACATTGAACTACTTTGAGATAAAATCACTATTGTATGGACAATCTGGGGTGTTTTGAGAACAACCAAGTCTTGAGGTTCTTATCGTTTTGTTGCAACGAGTAATTGCTGGAGTACTAAAGGTGCGACGACTAAAAAGTATTGCCAGTGCACAGCTACAACAATTAAAACCTAGAATTGTTCTGAACATATTATGAATTAACATGGAGTAATTATACGTTTACTGATAATGATTGTATAATGGTTCAAAACCTATTTTAATGATGCTTTTTGTGAAGTCCCCAGTGATAGTTATTACACAGTTGTTGTTTTACAATATCTTAAACCGGTGCTGAAATTTATAATTATATAATAACTTTTTTTTCCATGGTTCTCACAACCAATACGGACAATAAATAGTGATATTTAACGATATACATATGAACATGATAAGCAAAATGTAATAGTTATGAACAAGCATGCATAAATAAATAATAAGTCGTTTAAATGATGACACTGATCTATTTTTTCAGTCGGTCACAATTGCATTCGTCCTGGGTATCGATAGGAATCTCAAGTCGACCAGCGTTCAGTGCCCGATAAGCCTGCATGGACGATCTTTTTCCGTACCTAAAAGGAAACAATTTCGATTTACGTAAGCAAAAATATACATGGAATACTCAATTAGTGTGGCAGTAAGGGTGGGATTCCAGTTTCCAAGTAAATAGTGTTTTTTACCTTTGCCTCGCCTGGTATGAGATCTTTTTCCCCAAGGAATCCAGATAATTTTTAACCTCCGAAGGCGAGGTAAAAAGAACAGGTCGTTCTTGAAAGATTGGAGCTTCATTGCTACCAAGCTGTTGTACTTCAGGTGGCACACCCACGCCATATATTCTTTCGATTGTGACAAATCCAAGGCAAATAACGATCCAAACTCCAAGAGTCGTCATTTTTCACACCTTTTTGTTTCTCGTCCTCTTCTTTTACTACAAGTTGCACAAACAAAATAAGCAAACAACAAATGAAGATCGTTCTACACTTTTCTCATGTGTCTCATAAAAACAAAGGAGACTCTTTCTAGCTTTAATGCAGCTCAAAGCCTCATTGAGTACTTATGCTCTGGATTCATTGTGTTACCCTTTTAGAGCAATCGTCATGCTGTATAAGCAAAAAGGGGACTCAGCATAAAAAAACTTTTTTTTATCCTTTTCACCCCTTCCCTTTGAAAAGACACGAGAGGAATACAGAAAAGAAGATAAAAAGTTAACTTTTCGGATGAGTTGCAATTCCAGTGATGATACCTGGCTCTCATGGTTCATGAAACTAATTTTATGTTCAGCTTAATAAGTAGATATGGTAAAATCTTAGCACTTCATTTCATTCAATTAGCCACGACATCATCGGATACAACGAGGAATATAGAGAGGAGGTGTAATTGCATTGAACTAATGAGAACTCTGTCTGACTATCTCTCTATCTGAGTTACAGACTAAAAGGATTTCCAGTGTTGCTACTAAATGGGTTAGTTGAAATCAAGTTTTTATTATTCCCAGAGAGACTAAAAACTCTTCCGTTTAAACAAAAATACATGTTTATGGAAAACTAAACGATATCAACATCTACCGTTGACCGTCACTATTGGGGCAATGCGACACCCCTACCAAAATTTATTGCGTGATTGGCAAATCAAATCTAAATACTAAAAGGAAGGTCAATAGTTGGTGATTGAAGATATGATTTGTGCCAAATTAAAAACAAGCAATAACATATATAATTTCATAAGACGAATTAACAGAATTAAGTAAAAAGCCCTGCATTTTCTTTAAAGTAAAACTATTATTGAGAGATATGAAACTTGCAGCTTAACATAGCATAACTGTAAAT
>JAQFZG010000022.1:0-73623 GCA_034695465.1 Entomobrya nicoleti
AATGTTGGTTTCCTTGTGAATAGAGACTTGATACGGAGATTCGAAATGAAAAACATTCCATTTCTCTACAGTTTTGCGAATATGTTGTAGTTCGTATATAACACCTGTTTGTATCAGCATTTTAAGATTTGATTGGTCTTTCAAAAGAATGTACAGAAAAGTCGTATCTTACGAGTTGAAATTTTCTGGTATTATTAGAGAAACTTTGCGGTTGTCACCAACTTGATATAAAGTATGGTGCCAGGAAAACGAACGCGTTTCCTGATAAAATGAGAAAATTTGTGGACATAAGAAATGTATTGGTTCAGTTAATAGTAAACTAGGTTTATTTTATTCATGAGTCCAAATAGCTTTTTTAAGAGTCCAATTATTTCTAAATGTGAAGCGACACTGTTTGTCGATGCCCCTAAACTCTTTTTTTTGCTACAATGGAAGTTCTGATGAACCTTTTTCTATATGCTTTCCAACGCGAAATAATGTAAAGCAAGCAAAAAAGTTAATCATAATTCAGAATAAATGTAAAAGCTAAGCTTACAACGTATAGCATGAGTTCATGGCCGCGTTTTCATAACCAATTTAATTATTAACTTAGATATGTCATAATATATATGTGTTGGCAAATGTAAATCTGCTGGTATAACAACTTTTGGGTTAACTTGTAGTCGTAATTTGGTTTGTTCGATGAATTGAACAGGGAAAAACAAATGTAAATAGATTAGTAAAAATATTTGATATACGAAACGGCTGTATGAAAGTAAAGCTCACAAAAATGATTAAAAAGTTAATATGTATGTATTTTAGCCATTCTACAATTAATACGAAACTATTTTTAAGGCTGATACTTAACCGGGGACAGTGCCAAAATAAGGATTTTGACTAGTAAGGATAAATTAGAAAATACCGAATAAATAAGCGAACCAAAATACATACATGTTGGAAATGTTTGATTATTAAATAATGTCGTTTAATATTCTATGATCTAATCTGACCAAAAACTCAACCTAACTAAAGCTCGTTTAGACCAAAAAAGGATAATTATTATATTTTCTAGTTAGATGTATATTATAGCACATTTAACAAAAAGTACCTTGTCAAACTTGGGGCATGTTTTGGACTTATATCACTCACTAATATATAACACATACACGAAAATAAACCCATGTTTAATTATATGTACCACTTTTGTTCTACAGCCCACGTATTTTCTTTGAAATTATATTTTAAATATGGTATGCAAATGCAGGTATGCTACAGTTACCTTATGGCGTGTAATTTTTGGTCGGTGAACTACTGCTTCTGTTCACGTGCTACTGTGATGGCAATTGTAAGTTCACACTGACGTCAATGTAAATGATTCTTGCATTTGTGGTCTCTTTTCCACTTATTCCTCATTTCTTCCTAACTCTCTTTGCATCAGTTGTACCTATTATTTCTAAGACTAGTAACTTCAAATAAATTCAAAAATTCAAGCTTTCTGGATATCTAAAAATCCAGCAATGCTTTTTCTTGTATTTTTATTTTTCAATTTTCAAAGAAGTTGTCAATTTTTATAATTACTAATTTGATTTTAATCAGTTCATAATTTTTAGCCATTATCAAATATGTCATAAAAATAATTATATATCATGAAGTCGTGCAAGGCAAGACAAAATTATTAGCTGCCATTAGTCATGCTGCAGAATAGATACTTCAATTGTCGACACCCAACGAGTAAAAGTACCCTCCAGTACATCAATGGAAAATTTAGAAACAAGGATCTAATAATGTGTTGGATGGTTATGAAATCAAGTAATTTATGCAAATGAAGCGTTAGATGTGATAAAAAAGCGTTGAATTACAAGTTAGTTTATAAAATTTTACAAAGAAAGACATGGAGTAATGACACACTCGTTGGACTCGATTAAGGTGCCTGATGCTATTCACAAATCAGTTAGGAACTTTATGTCATTCAAATAAAAATCCAGCGTATTTGGAACATTAGGTGATTGATTTTTCTTATTGGCTCACATTGTCCTGCGCAGAGCTATATTTTCAAACAGCCAAATTAGGAGTTCAATCTGAACAAAATTTGATACTATTTTATTGAATCTTTCAAATTTATCAACTGGACCACAAATTGTGTTGTAATTCATGTAAGGACTTTATACTAATTGGATATTCACACTTGCTCCAGTCTTTGAGTAATTTACCTCTAATGGTTATTATGTCATTGTCAATATTCACAGCTTTTCTAATATATTCGCTGGAGTGTAGCATAGTTGATTCGTTAGTTAAGAGGTCACTTGTTTTTAGAAATACACTTTAAGAGAAGACAAGGCCAAGTGCAAATAGTACATAAAGCTGCAAAAAGCTTAAGGTCTGTGACTCTGAGAACGGGAGGCTCGTTTTTTAATGTAAATAAAAGTACGTTTTTGGATTGGTCAATTAAACAGTTGGATAATTAAGTTTATGTTTTGGTTTCATTTCAATAATGTAGTTTTTACATATTGGTTAAGTATAAAATGTAATTATTTTATAGAAATGGTTGTTCGTGTTGAAAATAATGTGGCAGTAATTTTAAGAATAAAAGATACAAAAGTAAATAATCAATGAGTTTTTGGTAGTTATTTTTGTTATTACAAAAATTTACCCTATAATAAGTGCTGTTCCTTGAAATATTTATTAACTACCGATTAGCCTAGCCAGGTAGTTAATGTTTTCATCATCCTGTCTGTCTGTGCGTGTATAGGTGAAGTCGATATTTCAAAAACCACTTGACCGATTGACCCCAAACTTCGTTCACAAGCATTCGAGGTGAAGACCTCGTATGGCATCAATTTTCAGACCCGCAGGTCAAACGTGACCCGAGATATGGGGGTCAAAAGTTCACATGCATTTTAAATGGCAATTTTTTTTATGGTCGATTCTGACGAAGGAACATCAGCTGAGCACAATAGAATACATAAAAGGATTGATGTACAACCCCGGCACCCTGAAAATTGGTACAATGCTTCAAATTATCCTATTTAAATTGTGAATATACCTCAATAAACAGTTTCTAAAAAACATAGATACGGAAGTACATTTTTTGTTAGATTACATGATTTTATCTAATTGAATGTTTTACAATGTAAACAAATGTAGCAATTTGTACACATGTATTTAAGATTTAAAAAATCTATACAGCACTCCACATAACAGAACAGAATGTTTTGCACAAGAAACTAAACCTGGAAAACAAGTTGAATCAGTCCAAAACAATACGTTAATTATTTGAATTATAAGGATATTTTCTGGTATGAAGTATATTATTATTAAATCACAAGATTATTTGCGTATTATTTCTTTTATTTATTTTATTTATTTTTACAATAAAAACTCTTGACTTGAATTGACTGAATATGTTGTCTACATCGTGTCATCATCTGATCCTTTTCTTTGTTACATTGAGATTGAATTCGTGTGTAATTGGTTACATGATAGCTACCTGGTACGTCAAACTAGGTTTATTATTTTCCTTCTAAAATTTAGAAAACTAAAAATTGGCAAACCACATTTTAAAAAGCTCCAAAAAACGTCGACAGCAGTGACTTCATTCTAAAGAATTGTCCTACTTTTACACTAGAGATTATATAAAGGAACAATTTTTAAACCCATTCCAAAGCACCAGCACATAAATACTAACTTTGTTTAGCAATTCATTTCTTTATTAGCACAAGTCGTATTGCTAGTCTCATTGAAAGTTTAAGAAATACTAGTGGTGTTAAACGATCAAAGTAGTTACAATTTAAGAACTTAATTTTCAAAGTATTCATTGAACGCAAATATTTTCTAATAAATTTTCTTTTCCTCTTTTCAGTTACTAACTCAGAACCTTGAATTACAGATGTTTCTACTTTGAGGTAAATTAATCTACGCTTAAATCTTGACAACGTTAAAACACTAGTTTTATTCAACTGTGCTGCAAAGTGAAAGCAAACCATAATAGCCATCATCCCAACTACAATTAAGTTTGCAAAAATTATTAGCGCACTAAAATGTATCGAAGATGAACTCGAAATTAGGATAAAAGCAGGTACTGAGAAACATACCATTCCTCCAAGAATTAAATTAGGCACCAATACTTTCCGATGAATATTGTTGTAAAATGTGCATAGAAGTCGCAGTTGGCCATATTCCTTAACCGTCTCAAGAAGATTATCAGAAAAATTTGAATGGTATAGGTTTCGTTGTAAAACCTTTAAAGATGCGTTTAAGCAAAACGTAGGAATAAACATGTTGATTAACATGTTAATTGTAAAATAGTTTGCGTATATTCGTAGCGTCACATAAATGTATAGACCTAAGCCAACACGTTTGATAGATTCAAAAGAAATTTGCACAAAAATGTTGTCCAAGTTCGTATTTAAACTATTCAAAATAGCTAATGGCACTAAATTCCACGACACACTTGGAACAATAGCACATGATAAACCGTGAAATATACAATGTGTTCGAGCAGCAATGGCAAGCAGTCTTGAGGCACTAATTACCAAAAGTAGAGTTTTATCATTTTTCCAGTGCAAGCATTCATATTGGTAATATGGATTTTTCAGCGAAAAGTTAACAAATATTTGAGCCTCAAATTTAACCAAACGGTTCATAAAACTGGAAAAGTTTTTCTCCTCCCTTTTATGAAATAAGATTGTAATTAAGAACAAAACTGCGAAGAAAACGAAAAATAAAGTAACAAATCGGTCAAATATAGATGATATTTCAAAATAAGCCTTGTAAATTCCAAGTATAGCGGCAAGAGTTAAAAGAAGGCTTTGATATATCCAATCGTTTTGTAAAAACTTTAGATTTGCAGAGAAGTTATATTTGTTTTCCTTTTTATTAAAGAAAACTTGAAAGGGATAATGAAGTGGAAGAATATTCCAACTTCCAACAAGGCTTGATATTTTTTGTAGTTCAGAAACTAGATTTGTACAAATCAACATGATGGCCTTTAAAATTCGTCGTGTAGTTTTTAGAAAAAGGCGATTTTATAACTAACCTGACTTTGATGTAATTATGTTAGGAAATACGTTTTTATAATAATCAATAGTTTGGCCTTAAAATTATTAGAGATATGGAGAGAATTTCGATGGATATAAAACACTAAATTATTTAAACTGATCAAAATAACTCAGTCCGAGTTATCGAAACAGTAAAATGATATAATCAATTTGATTATGTCACAACCAATAAAATATTACGATAGTTTTTTTTCTGCATTAGGATACTATTAGCTTTCACAAGCAATATAATAAACTATATTTTATCAATATTGGTTCGCTTTGACCACAAAAGTATTAGAATATACTCAGGTTATTATAGATTATAAGCTGTTATGCTTTTACCAAACGACAAACAACCATTCGCGGAAGTCAATAATATAAATCATTAAATTATGGATTTACATAGTTCAGGGAGCATAAGTATTCCAATAACCAATTATTTATTGAGTATTAATAGTTGTTGGATTGTCAAAACAGACGTTTAAATCAACAAATATGTGCCGGTTGGCTTTAATTGTTTAATATGAAAAAATACGGACCTACGTTTATCAGTGGATTTGCTTTCGAATAATATTTTCATTAATCCAGGTCATTAAGCTGCTTTAAAATGGATCGATATTATAACTATGTTTAAAAGAGTGAAGTATTTTTAAATTTTTAATATCTGATGACTAGAAGCGTAAGCGTAGTAAATTATCTTTAGGCTGACCGGGACGGGCAGACAAAAGCACAAAATGCCTAATATAAAAAATTAAATCTTTGGAAAAACGCCAATTTAAAATACACAGAGAAGTTGCACTTGTTGGTAAACCGTAAATTTATACTATGATGATTTTTAAACTCTTGCAACCTTATTCAAATTATCATAAGCAATTTACTTGAACAAATATGGGTATAAACAGATTTGCTAATATGTTAAATTAAGTAAGGTTAGTGTATTAACAAAAAGATAAACGAACAATAACAAACTTTTTCGAAAAATAGCTTTAATAGGTGATCAGCTACAACCGGGTTAAGTGAACAGTATAATGGTGATTTTACTCAGTTTTCTTTGGAAATACAAATTTAAAACATTTAAAATCGCAAAAATATTTAACAAATATTGTGATGATTCGACCTAATACTGATTTTCTGTCTGTTACAAAACATATAGTTTCAAAGAAAGAAGCCAAACTAATCACAAGACAAATGTATAGACAGTTACGTTTAGGAAATGTAGACTTTGTTGAAAAGTGACATATTTGAGAGACAATAATAATTGCATATTTGAAGGGATAATTTAGAGAAATTATTTTAAACGTTCAAATACAAATAGCATTATTTAATGTAGAAATCAGGTGGTTTGCTATGATCATTTTGTGAACTAAATACAGTATACACGGAAAAGTCATTCAAAATCAAAACCGAATTATTAGATGAAATATCAAACATTGAACAAATCGAACACTAAATACTAACCTTTCACTTGAACATAGTAATGCAAAAGACGTTTGTAGAAAATGGAGCTTGATATTAACTAATGAACTATTTACTAATACTTAGTATTTCTCAAGAATTTACAGTTACAATGTTATGTCTAGACTTTAAAAATGATAAATATTTTTAACCAGGTGACGGAACTGCTTACAAAATTGTCGTCATACATAGCTGTTAAGGACTACATGATAATGTTTTTATAGTAAATCAGGAAAGCAAAAGTTGACAAGTAGACATGAAACAACGTAAAGGCTAAGGGATATAAATAAAACAATGCTTGGCATTCCTACAAATAAATACTGACATCAAAAACAACGCTTGGTCCAAAAGGACACATAATTACGGCAATTGTAAGGACGGAAGTAAAAGTTTACAACGTAATATCACAAGTAGTCTGGTCAAGTTGGATATATTTATATATTCAACTTTATATGAGGTTATATTTTAAGCACGTAGCCAAGCATATATCTTTTTGAAATTAAATATTTACTTATTTGCTTAGACAAAGTACACGGTAACATACTTAGGGTGGAATTTAAAAGGCGGAATTAATCTTTGATACAAATTTATTTCTAAACATTACGTGAAATAAAGTCAAAACAATTTAAAAAGTAAGCCATGAAATAGAAAGGACACGTGCATGAAATATTTCAAATTTTTGATTCAAGGATTTTTTCATATTTTAAATAAATTAGAATTTTTTATCAAATTTTAATAAAACTTATGGTTTGGTTTCATATTTAGTCTACATATTAGATTAATTTTTAGTAATAAACCTAAATTTTTTCTTTAAGAAGACTTGAAAATAAGGCAAAAATTAATTTAGAGTTATGATTTGTTGGCTTATAACAGAAAAATATTTGTAATATAGCTTCATTTACAAGATAGATATACTTAAACCCAAGCCTTGTCGAACTGTAAAGTTGATTCGTCTAAATAATTTATTTTGAAGAAATCAAAATATTACGACATAAATATTTCGTTTAATGATTATCATTAAACCTAATCTATCTAACCTGTCAACATAAGTCAAGTATTTTCGGATAAATATTAATGACCTGTTTAATATAATAACAAAAATATTTTCGTGGGCTTTCAACCTTTACTGGACATTGGTCAACGTCAATACATGTCAATGTTTTTAATTATAAATATCTACTTGCTTAGAGGAACTGCGTACAATTTTCCACACAAAACGGCAGGGAATTTTTTTTGTCCCAATTTTCTAAAATTTAAATACAACAAAATGCTGCTAACAACGAGATGACTATGATAGACTAAAATATATGGAAAATGACCATTAAGTCTCATGATATTTTTTTATATTTGTGCTTTTGTTTTGGCCTGGATTACAAAATGACAGGAATTTTACGCTTAACAATTTAATTCTTTACTAACGTAAGCTGTATTGCAAGTCTCGTGGAAAGCTTAAGAAACATGAGTGGGGTTAAACGATCAAAATAATTACAATGTAAAAATTGTATTTTCAAAGGATTCATAGAGCGCAAATATTTTCGAATTACTGGTTTTCTAAAATATTTGGTTGATAATTCTGATAATTTATTTTCAGATTTTTCTGTATTGAGATAAATTATGCCTTTTCTAAATTTTGTTAATGTCGCTTCACTCATTTTATTAATTTGTGCAGCAAAATGGAAGCAAATCATTAAAGCCATTATCCCAACTCCTATTAAATTTGCAAAAATTACAAAAGCACTAAAATGTATCTCAGATGAGCTTGAGATCAAGATAAACGCGGGCACTGAAAAGCAAACCATTCCTCCGAGAATTAGACTTGGCACTAGTATTTTCTGATGAATGTTGTTGTAAATAGTACAAAGAATTTTTAGCTGATTATATTGCTTGATTGACCTAAGAAAATTTTCGGAAGATTTTACAAATGTGATTTTTCTTTGTAAGACTTTCAAAGACGCGCCTAAGCAAAACGTTGGTATAAACATGCTTATTAGCATGTTAATTGTAAAATAGTTTGCGAATACTCGTAACGTTATGTAAATGTATGCACCGAGTGAAATACGTTTAATAAAATCAAAGACAACTCGAACAAAAATATTGTCTGTGTTAGCAGTAAAATAATTGAAGATGGCGAATGGCACTAAATTCCACGATACGCCTGGGAAAAAAGCACACGACAAACCGTGAAATATACAATGGGTTCGAGCGGAAACGGCGAGCAATTTTGAGACAAAATTTACCAACATTCGAGACTTATCCTTTTTCCAGTACAAGCACTCGTATAAGAAGTAGCGATTTTTCATCGAAAAGTTGTGAAATATTTGAACCTCAAAATTAATCAAACGATTCATAAAAACGCAAAAGTTTTTCGATTCCTTTTTATGAAACCAAATTGTGATCAGAAATAAAATTGCAAAGAAAACGAAAAACAAAGTGATTAATCGGTCGAATATAGATGTAATTTCAAAACAAGCTCTATATGTTCCAAGTATAGCGGCGAGTGTTAATAGAAGGCTTTGGTAGATCCAATCTTTTTCAAGGAATTTGGGATGAACATAAAATTTATATTTTTCTTCTTTCTTGCTTACGTTGATTTGGTAGGGGTAATGAAACGGAAGTATGTTCAAGTTTCCAATAAGTTTGGTTATTTGTTGTATTTCGGAAATAATGTTTGTACAGATAAGCATGTTGGCTTTTGAAGTTTTTCGCGTTGTCTTAAAAGTAGAGACAAAATAGGACTAATTTTAGTATGTGGAATAAACTGACGATAAGCGAACACGTCAGCCCTAAATCGACCGATATTTTATCCTAAATATATATATACATAGAACGCCGTAATAGTTACAGAAACTACAAAACTTAACTATTTTAATTAATTAAGCTAACAACAACAACTATAATAGTAAATATTTACGTATTATTAATCTAAAAATAACATGTTGTTATGTCTTGTCTCAGAATGATGACCGAAGGTAATAAATTGTAGTTAACATATAAATTTGTCGCAGAGAAGAAATAATTTTAGCTGTCATATAATATTATTAAAAGTAATGTTGAGCTTTGGCAAAAACAAGTTTACAAATATTAGCTAACTTTGTCTTATATATAATAAATGTGGTTATCACTTATTATATTTTGTAACAAAGGCTCCGAGGCTGTATAGCCATCTGTGCAAATGAATTTAATTTAAGATAATCTTAAAATATATTGGTTACGATTACTGACTGATAGAAGTTGTAACGTTGCTTCAGTACTAAATGGTTGATTGTTTGTCGAATCAAGATCTCGATAAAAAGGTTTAAAACCCTAACATAAAATTATCACGTTCTTTTGCAAGAGTATCACTGACTTCAATTTTGCTTCGAAAAAATAAAAACACAAGAAATAATTTTATCACTTATTTTAGCAATGATAAAATTAAGTTTGGTAGGTTTTATGGCTCAAATATAGCTTTAAAGCCAGGTATCGTTGTCCATTTATAGAATATCCATTGATAATATTAAGCGTAAGCTTTTTCACCGTTTTGTGCTCTTCGACCGTGCAAATATATTTCTGACTTAGCTCTGATGCGAAATGTATAAATTTTCAATAAGTACTCGTATTATAAAAAGCTTCTTGATTTGTAACTTTTTAATGCGTTAGAGATAAATACACATTGAGTCTTTACCCACCTTAAATTTTAAATTTCGTTCAAATATCAAAACGTTATAAAGTTTAAAAAAAATATTACGAAATGTCCTAAAATATCCGTGACACGTATTCCAAGACATGGCAATATATCTTGTATATATGGAAACAGCAACTTTCGCTTTATTTATTCAAGTTTCAATTATTTGAGTAAAGTATTTAAAAAATATTCTTGCTAAACTACATTAAATTTTCATAGCAGCTCTTTCATGATACAGTTATCCTGCATATATATCATGTGCTTACTAAGCGGGTTAGCTGTCGGAATAAACCTTTAGATCTGTGACGGCCTGTCTTCGAATTAAATGTATAGCAAAAAAGCTGATACGCCTTATGCATGTTATCTAAGCTTAAACAGAAAAACCTAAATATAACTCAAGCGCTCAAACGTATTTGCAAAAATTTATTATTTTAACATCCGTTCCATATTTAAATAATGTAATTGAATTTTTAATCTACATTGAACTATTACACAGCAGACGACAATTTTTTGTAAAAACTGAATTGCTTTATAAAAAGGAGACTTTTCTATTTAGTTTACATCTGTCAACACAATAATAATAAATTTATTCAAGTAAACAATCATATTATTCATTAAGCTAATTTATTTGTTTATTAACGTTAAATGTATTGCAACTCGTAACGAAAACTTGAAGAAGACAAGTGGAGTTGACCAATCAAAATAATTACAATGTAAAAACTTTATCTTTAATGGAAACATGGACCGTAAATATTTTCTAATCAGCTTTCTTTTAAATAACTCATTCAATAAAGCCATGCCTTTAAAACCAGAAGTTAAATTTTTATGGTAAACCAAGCTTCTTCTGAATTTAGCTAGTGTAAAAACACTCATTTTATTTAATATTGCTGCAAAGTAAAAGCAGAGCAAAATTGCAGTAATTCCAACACCAATTAAATTTGTAAATATTATAAGGGCACTAAAGTGTATCGGAGAAGAACCAGATATTAATATAAATGCGGACACTGAAAAGCATACAATTCCTCCCAAAATTAAATTTGGTACTAGAACTTTACGATGAATATTGTTATAAATCGTGCAAAGAAGCTGTAGTTGACCATATTGCTGGACAGATGTAAGAAGATTATCTGAAGATTTGGAAAATGCTAATTTTCTTTGTAAAACTTTTAAACCGGCGGATAGACAAAACGTAGGAATGAACGTGTTTATCAGCATGTTAGTTGTAGCACAGTTTGTGATTATTCGAAGTGTTACGTAAATATATAGAAACACAGCGATACGTTTAGAAAGTTCAACGAAAATTTGCACAAAATAATTATCAGTTTGAATACTAAAATTATTATAGATTGATAGTGGTACTAAATTCCAAGACACGCTAGGTACAAGAAAACATGACAAAGCATGCACAAAACTGTGGTTTCTTAAAACTGCCGTTATTAGTCTGGATATTTGCTTTACAAACATTCGAGTTTTATTCCTTTCCCAATACAAACACTCATATTTGTAATTTTCACTATATGAAAAGTTACCAAATAACCGAGCCTCAAATAAAATAAAATGATTTAGAAACTCGCAAACGTTTTTAGCTTCTGTTTTATGGAAACAGGTGGAAACTAGAAACAAAATTCCAAAGAATACGAAAAAGAGAATAGTGGATCGGCCGAACATTGATGTAGTTTCAAAGAGAGCTTTGTAGATTCCCAATATAGCTGCCACAATTAAAATCAGGATTTGATATATCCAATGGGTTTGTAAGAAGAATTGGTTAACTGAGCAGTGGTATTTCTCTTCCCTTTGATTTATGTGGACTTGGTATGGATAATGAAGTAGGAGAAGGTTCCATTTTTGAATATGATTGGCAATTTGTTGCAGTTCCGATATAAGGCTAGTACAGATAAGCATGTTGGCAGTTTAATTTAGAATTTTTCGGCTTCTACGGGTTTTTATAAAATCCCGCGGTAACCGTACTGGGTAACAACCACAAATTCACTTTAAAAAAATATATTTAGGATAGTTTCAGTGTATCGATAGCTTGCTAAATATTCAATAATGTGCAAACAAAAAATGGAATGATGGGTTGGTACAATGCAAAGGCCAAATATTTGACTTTGTCGCTATAACCGAAAATCGGGTGAGTGTTTTTGCTTACAGTAAACAATTAATAATTCAAGGTGAAATCCTACAATTTTTTTTTACTTTACTTCAAACCAAACCTGAATATAATATAAGTGATTAAAATACCATTTTGGCTGTTTTTGACAAAATATTTCTCAACTTCGATGATAACCTTCGATGCTTCAAAATATGATGTAAAATATTTTAACATGGAAATTTTACCATAAGATGAAAGATGAATAAAGAGGATGACAACCATGTAGAATGCTTTATCTCATTAGAATTCATTACAAATTTAATTACTTAAATTGTGTTTGTATTTCGGGAGAATGGCCAACATGAATACTAGTAATGGCAAACTATTTCACATAAACGTTGGTAAACAACGTCGCCTTATTTTGTTACGGAGCAATTTTAATATATTATTGACTCTTCGTTATATTTACTTATTTATCATATTATATATTACACCTGAAATCTTGGAAAAGTAGCTTAATTAAACGAAAATTATGAAAGATAGAACCTAATGTTATAGCTATGATATTATATTTTCAATACACTGGTATCACCTACATAAGCTTAAATTGAATCTAAATTACATACATTAGTCAAAATAAGTTACTTTTAAAATAATTTAGCTTTATAAGCGGTTACAGTTTGGCAAATATTCGCTATCTATGTAATACTATATAATTAAATAACGTTGTTTTATAAAAGGATTGTGTAGGATCGACTGGAAAATAATATTTTTATATGGCGATTTGTATTTTACGGTTGCATGATTTAACTTGCATCATGTTTTATTTATATGTTATAAGTATTGAGGTTTTATCTAGGGGATAAGTTTCACTTATTATATAACTTTTTATATTCGAAAACCAGTAAATTTCACCACTATCATTTTTTTATAAATTTTCAAATTTGAGGTCATTTGACTTGCCAGAAAAATATAATGTAGAAGATAGTCACAGGTTTTGAGTGAGTAGGATCAAAAGTATTTAAAATGGAACATTTTATATTGTACGGATTTGATTTTAATGCAAACTGTACCAATCGGCATCCTGTAAAATTTACTAAATTGGCCAAATTTCCAAAGAAATGTATTCCGTTTTTTATTAAACGGCAAGTTATTAAAACGGCGATGAAGTATTCCGGCTTTTCCATTTGACGAACTCGTCATGGGTGATAAATTCGGACAGCCCTAATTATTTTATGAAATGACATGCATTGACATACCGCCATGCAATAAAAATACATAACAAACTAGTGAGGTACACTTTTATCATAAAAAAACTAAATTAGTTGGTAAAATTTATTGTTTTATCAGAGTGAGGTGTATTGCAAGTCTCATTGAAAATCTGAAAAACACTAGCGGAGTCAAACGGTCAAAATAATTACTATGCCAAAATTTGATTTTCAAGGGTCTCATGGACCGCATATATTTTCTAATCACTTTTCGTCTAGAAAATACATTTACCATAATTAACTTTCTTGAGCAATATAAGCTGCTTTTAAATTTAGCCAATGTTAACACACTGATTTTATTAATAATTGACGCAAAATGAAAGCACACGAGTATATCCGCAACACCCAATACAAATAAGTTTGAAAAAATTATGATGGCACTAAAGTGAATACTGGATGCCTTATATATTAAGATGAATGCTGGTACTGAAATACACACGATGCCTCCCAAAATAAGCTGCGTGGCTAAAATCTTTCGATGAATATTATTGTATATGGTGGTCAAAAGCTGCAGTTGACAATAAAACTGCATAGATTCAAGAACATTTGCAAAGTTCATTTTTCGTTTTAAAACTTTTAAAGATGCACTTAAGCAAAATGTCGGGATGAGCATATTTACTAGCATATTAATTGTAGCACAATTTGTATACATTCGGATGGTAATATAAAGGTAGAGGAATATCAAAATGCGTTTTATAAATTCGATTAACACTTGTAGGAAACAGTTGTCAAAATTTGGAAAATATTCGAAAATTCCCATTGGAATCAAATTCCACGAAACACTAGGAACAATTGCACACGACAATGCGTGTAAAACACTATGGTTCCGTAATGCAAATGTTACTAGTTTTGCGATTTTTTCCACTAACATTCGAGTTTTATCCTTTCTCCAATATAAACACTCACATCTGTAATAAAGAGTAGTGGAAACATTGTCAAATATTTGAGCCTCAAAGAAAATCAAACGATTTAAAAAACTACAAAAGTTTTTGGCTTCCATTTTGTGAAAAGTGGTCGTAACCAGTAATGCAATTGCATTAAAAACAAAGAACAGAATAACAAATCTATCAAAAAAGGATTTACTTTCAAAGTAAACTTTATAAAATCCAAGAATTGCTGAAAAGCCTAGAATTAGACTTTGAAAGAACCAGTCCCTTCTCACAAACAAGGGATTTACAGAGAACATATATTCATTTTTACTTTTCTCAATAAAAACTTGATACGGATATTGAAATGGAAGTAGGTTCCATTTTTCAATATGTTTAGTTATTTGTTGTAGTACAATTATAAGGTTTGTGCAGACTAACATGTTTGTTTAGTAAGTTTACAATGGTGTGTTCGATAGACTGAGGTTTTTTAATGACTATACAGATATATTGCATACGTGTACAAATAAACAGAACTTAAGAGACGAAGGACAAAGAGACCTTTCAATAATTATAATTTGACTTGACGTCAGAGATGGACGACAAAGAAAAAGCTATTGAAGGATTTTAGCAAAACATACGTCATACATGCTTAGAGAATGCCTTACTTCAACTTCAAGAAAGGATCATGAAAACCGAAATTTGACATTGGTGTTCCAACTATACAAAAACAATTAATAATTCAGAACATACCATGAACTTGAAAAATAAGCGTGTGTTAGAGCTGATAAATTGTAAATAAACCCAAGATATAGTATCAGTTATTTTTATTTATTTTCGTTTAAAAAAGTATCAAACGGTTTTACTTCTACCTTGTATATCTAACAACATTGCTGAAATATTCTTCATAAAACACAATTCCGCATTAATTCAAGTTTCAATTGTGTTAAATATGAATTTCGAAATAAGTTAACCTTGGTTACCAAACACACGCTCTCTAATTCCACTAGGTCTGTATTTACGAACACGGATTCATGCTATTACTTAAGATTTAGAGATATAATAATTAAAAACATTTAATTTCATTTTAAAATTTAGTTTGAAAAATTAAGATATAATTTAAAAGGAAAATTTATTATGCTAATGAAATGCATTGCAAATCCATACTAAATCTTTAGGTTTAAGATATAAATTCTGAATGAGAAAGCACATTACTTTGTTCAATTCTCTAGTAACGTGAGATTAATTGCCAGCCTAAGCGAAAACTTGAAAAATATTAGTGGTGTTAACTGGTCAAAATAATTCGAATTTAAATATAGAATTTTTAAGGAACTCAGTGCCGCCAAACTTCGTCGAATATACTTTTGATTTCTTAAATGTTTGTAATTATCAGAAGTTTCGCGAACAAGTTCAACACATTTTCGAAACTTTGCCAGCGTTCTTATACTCATCTTGTTAAATATAGCCGCAAAATAAAAACATATCATTGTTACTGCTACACCAACTCCGAGTAAATTCACAAATATTAGAACAGCGCTAAAATGCATCAAACGTATTCGAGATATTAGTAGAAATGCTGGAACTGAAAAGCTAGCTATTGCGCCTAAAATTAATAATGGAACAATTAGTTTTCGATGAATACTGTTATAAATATTACACTGTATATGAATTTGCTTGTACATACTAACGTAATCTGGAAATCGATCGTATATGCGAAAATACGAAATTTTATCCTGAATAACTTTTAAACTTGAACAGAACCAGTAAGTAGGAATAAAAAAGTTAACGACTATATTTATCGTAGCCACGTTTGTGAAAATACGCATTGTGATATACAAATATAAGGAAACTAAACAGCGTTTGAACACTTCAACAAATAAATGACTCTGATTTCTTGCTCCAAAAATGTGGTATAATTTTGAGGGAACAATATTCAAAGGAAATTCGAGCATTATTCCACAACATATCGGGTAGACTATGCTGTGCCCTAAGAGAGCAACTGTAAATAACCGGGAGATATACGAAACAATTCTAATTTTGTATTTTCGATTACTTCGGAAATTTATGGATCGAATATGAAATAACGAGTTTCTCATTTCAAGTATTAGTAGCTGATTTATGAAATAGCTGAAGTTACAAGCCTCCATTTTATGAACACACATTGTTATTAGGAACAATATTCCGAAATATACAACAAATAGTACAGCAGCACGATCAAATACAGTTATTGTGTCGAGATAAGCTCGTAATGATCCTAATATTCCAGCACTGAATAGAAGAAAGCAGAATAGTATCCAATGAAACTTCAGAAATGCTGAATTCACTCCAAATTTGTAAGTCTGATTTTTGGGGTTATTGTAAAGGTAGTATGGATACTGAAGTGGTATAATATTCCACTTTTGAACCAATGTTAATATTTGATATATTTGGTGAATTAGTGAAGTTTGAATCAACATTTTAAAAGGAGTAGGATTTTTTTAATAAGCGTACGACGATTTAAGTTTTAAAAATGCATTTAGTAGATGCTTCGCTTAAACTTACTTTAACCACGGATTCAAATTGTCTCGGAATAAATATTCAAAAGTTAAGTTCTCGTGTGTAGCATATATGGTAAAGGTTGTGAGGTCAAATCTTGTTCTAAAAGCTTTGAAAGCCTTTATGTAATCTAGCACATTATCAATTTATAATTCATGAATGTATGTTTAAATGAATGTAGAAATTTGGTATATTTGTCTTGAGTGATAACATCAGACAACTTTTAATAATGTATTGTTTGAAGTATTAAGTATGATAGTTATGATAACATCAGACAACCGTAATAACTATTTATCTCTAGTGACCATATATCTATAATCGATCGATGATAACTGTCTGTCAGCGTAATTACTCGTACAAAACTTGAGCTACAAAGCTTAATCTGAGTAATTATTGAAATTACATAAAAGTCTGTTTAAATACTTAATACAAGAAATTAAGTAAAGGATTGGGTCTATCCTTTCCAAATGCTATGCTTGTGGTTCTATGTTGGTCTAAATAATCGTAGATCTATAATCTTATATATTGTAACTTCTAACATACTTTTAGCTTAACATACATACTGTTTGGTCAGACTGGGTAAATGAAAAACATGTTGTATAGAATGAATATTGTAGATCTGGTGCTGATATACATATACAATATTACATGGTAAAACACTAATGAGTGCTTTGCGTTAAGTATAAGACAATTGTAAATTTTTGGTTGATGATGTTTTACAATTTTGTTAAGCTAATAAAAATGTTTACAATTTCAATTTCTTCTAACATGTTTTTGATATATTGGAATTCCCATTACTGGCTGTCAAACATCTAAATTTAACTTGTTTTTCTTTTACACTAGAAGGATATTGAGCTCAATTCCCAAAAACTATTAAAAATTCATACAAGTTTAAACATGTATTGTTTAGTAGCTTTTAAATGTCTTTATTTATTAAAATCTATGATAAATCATGGGTCTTTAAATTAGGTTAAAATATTATATAAGCTACAAAATGGATGATATTTTAAGCTACCCAAATTGTAGAACGTTTACTGATATATTTGAGCCACGTATGACTTTCTCTCGTTTTGCTTATTATTTTTTTTTCTAATAATAAAATCTGAAATACTTGAAGTGACTTCCTAATCTTTTAAAAGCGCCATTTCACCCGACTTCAACAGTTATATGTTTAGCCATCCAGGAATTTTAAAGCTTACTTAAATATTTCATAATACAAAGCTTTATGGCTTCCACTTTAGTATGGCATGTACATTATTCAGTTGAACTATATTACCCAAATATATATTCGATTTTTATAATGACTATGCCGATTTAATTATTTATTTATGGTTTCATTTTTCGGCAAATATGTAAGAAAAGCAATACACTATCGTTTGGGCGAAATCATCAGCTTTATTACTCATATAAATTACCAACTGTAGCTGTAACTAAGTATAAGTATGACTAAAATGATCGATGTAGTTTTAAATTAATGAATGATTTATTAGTTTTCAAAAAGTTCCACATGCAAAATTTAATTTCAGGTTTTCTTCATTTAAAAAAATCAGGAAAATTTCACGATAAAAATTATAACAAATTAATAGGCTAGACGCATATTATAATTACCAACTAACTAAATATACACACATAACACAAATTAGTTTTTTATTAAGGTGAGATGTATTGCCAGTCTTGTCGACAATATAAAAAACACGAGTGGAGTACAGCAATCAAAGTAGTTTCGGTGCAAAAATTTAATCTTGAGTGGACTCATACAACGCAAGTATTTGCGAATTAGTTTTCTTCTAGACAATTCATTTATTATTGCTATTCCCTTAAAACCAGAAGTACCTTCATTTGAGTATATTAAACTTTTCCTAAACTTGGCCAAAGTCACAACACTAACTTTATGAAGCATCGCTGCAAAGTAGCAGCAAATGAGAATAGTAGAAACACCCAGTGCATTTAAATTTGTAAAAATTACAATGGCACTAAAATGGATTGATGATGCTCCCGAAATTAAAATAAATGCGGATAACGAAATGCTGACAATTCCTCCAAAAATTATTATTGGAACTAGTACTTTTCGACTAACATTATTGTAAAGAGTGCAAAGAAGCTGAAGTTGTCCATACTGTTGAACAGACTTAAGTAGAACTTCGGACAATTTTTGATAGGCTATCTTTCTTTGTAGCACTTTTAAAGATGCACTTAAGCAAAATGTGGGAATGAACATACATGTTAACATGTTAGTTGTAGCAAAGTTTGTGTAAACTCTTAACGTTACATAAATATACAGAAATAAAGCAACACGTTTAAAAAGTTCAAATATAATTTGCACGAAATAGAAGTCAGTGGTAAAATTCAAACAATTGAAAACTGCTAAAGGCAATAAATTCCAAGAAACGTAAGGAAAAAGAGCACACGACAAGCCATGAAGTAGACAATGTGTTCTTAAAGCCGCTGTAATTAATTTGGACAAATGCTTTACCACTTTTCTGGTTTTATTATCTTTCCAGTACAAGCACTCGCAACGATAAAATTTATTGTCAGAAAAGTTGTTAAAAATTCCAGCTTCGAATTGAATTAAGCGATTTAGAAAACTGGAGAAGTTTTTTGCTTCTTTTTTATGAAAACATGTTGTTGCAAGGAAAACTAATGCAAAGAATACAAAAAATAAAGTAACAAATCGGTCGAATAAGGACACCGTTTCAAATATAGCTTTGTATATTCCAAGAATGACTGTGAGGGCTAATATAGTGCTTTGATAGAGCCAATCGTTTTTCAAGAATTTTGGATGGACGGAAAAACTGTAAGTATTCGAGGCTTTATCAATGTAAACTTGGTATGGGTAATGAACTGCGAGTAGGTTATTATTTGCAACAATTCTTAAAATGTGTTCTAAATCGAATATAAGCTTGGTAATGATTAACATTTTTGCTTTTTGTGTTAGTACTCTACTGTTCGATGGAAGGAATTGGTGTAAATGACCATACTGACTGGCAGTAATACGTGTTGAAATATATTAGGGCAAAACTTTAGAGGCTTTTCATAACCAAACAATCAATATTTTGGTGAATATCCGACCGAATATAGCATAAAACGGGTAAAGGAATTAATAGAAATATGCGGACGTTAAATATTCAAAATGATCGAGATTAATAAAGTGGGCGATGTTATATTTTCTAGCTAAAAGCCAACGATTAAATATTTTAAGCCCTTTTATACAAAAGCGGAGAAAACGGTAAAGTCTTTTTCCTACATTATAGCTAAAGATATGGTTAAATATATGTAATTATGTAGAGGAATATTTGAGCTGTTAGATCGACTGGTGAGTATATCAAATAACTTTTTATCTTTATCCTATGATTAATGAATGTGTATATGTGCTACTTATTTAAGTCTGAAGACTGATGCTAACATATACTTTTTTTAAGCTTGTAAAATGATTAATCCATGTAATAAAATCAATTTTAATTGAGTTTTAAAATCACTTTTTTAATAAATAATTCAAATGGAAATCGAGATTAGTTGCTCAAAAAAATTATGTCACATATCTAAAAAAATGTATGAACAGTTGAAAATATTGTTAATTGTCCATCTGATATAAAATTTAAAAAAAGCTGATGGTTTTTTGTTTAATATATATTTTGTGACAAGTGCTTCATAAAAGTAAGACCTTTTCAAGTAGCATCTCAAATTTGAAAAAAAAACACTGTAAAAATACAATCCAAATAACTGTACGAAAAAATAAAACATTTCATTTTAGCGAGAAAACCCAAATAATCGTCAATATAAAACATTAATATGCTTCAAGTTTCTTTTTTTCTTGGTTTAAGACAGTTAGTACTATTTGATACTTACAAGGCATAGCCTTTGGTGCCGCTCCGATCCGAGCCAGTCACTGTGCGAAACTAATTCGTAATTTAGTGCTAAATAAATATCCATTTTATTTTTTCTGTAAAACAAACATTTTGTTTGCTTACAGTTTTGACGCATGAATCCATGAGTCCTTACAACATTGTACATGGTTTACAGCACATCAGCTTTTTTATTGTATTTGCTGTGCAATTAATGATGCCAGCCAATGAATGATTGAGCGGAAGTAATCAGACCAAAGTTGGCTTGTTTACTGTACTGTTATATCTATGACAGCATTCATTTCCCTGTCTTAGTTGGAACAACCCCTTTTTTCGTGACAGGGATTTTAAATAAAGCAAGCGTTTCTGAAAACAGCCCATTCAAGTGGTGCTTTTTAAACTTTTTTATTCTGATGCTGTCAATGAAAATAGGTATTATTGATGAGTAAAGCACGGGCTTTGTAGTAGAGAAGTATTCATTAAGTTGGAGATTAAAAAAACATATGAGATTGATGGCTTAAATTTTCCGTAGCATTGGGATTGAAACATCTATCAAGATTATGTTGTGCAAAACAGAATGAATAATACAGTATTAAAAGCATTTGTAAGTTAGTATTGTAGCGATTAAACATAACCACCGACAATAGAGTAAGTAAAGCTAGCTCCAAATTGAATTGATTTCGGCCGTGTTTTGAACAGACCAAGAAACTGGTCTAATAAATATAAGTTTTTACTGTTTTAATTAAATCTCATGTCAAAGGTAGGTTATGGGTAAATTGAAAGTTAAATGTTAGGAAGAAAATGCAGAGTAGACTGGGCTGAATTCTCTACTTAAAATGCAATGGAATGAGGATAGCTACTTAAGATGCCTGCGTTGCCTAAGCCAAGGTGGAATATGAATCGGGGCGAAATGAGATAAAATAACAACCTAAAACACAAGTGATTATACGATCGTGAATTCAAAAGGATTTTTAATACTCACTCGGGCATATAGCATGGCAAATGACAGACTTTTTACGACTCATGACGGAGTTAAGTGAATCTCCGCTCAAAAACACAATATTTGGATACATGTTATAAAAAAACACGATAGATAATTATATTGTGGTAACTGCATACATTCATGACCAATGTATAGAAAAGAATCGAACTGACAGTAAAGTTCACACTCAACAACTTTCCTCTAAATGACTACAATTTCCGTACGGAACATGAAAAGACTGGCAAAAAAATTACTGCACTTTGTGAATCGTATGTAAAGCAATACTGACTTTGCATATAAGAAAAACACATCATATGAGCAAAATTGGAGCGCAGTTTATTAAAACATTATATCGACCTAAAATATTGTTCTATTGAAGTTGCGCAAACTATATTTTGTATTTCCTTTAAATATTCAGTTTTAAATATTAAAAAATCAAATTATTTTACAATCACGCAAATGCATGCAAAAATCGGATCCAGCGCTAAATTATTTACCATTACATATTTTTTTAAGATTTAGTACAATAATAGCCTATCTTAATTGATATTATGTACCCCTATGCTCCCAGAGCGCTTTATGTTGTTCAACTGTTTTATTAAAGCAATGGTATTTAATATTTGTAGCTTTACATACATATCTAAAAATGTTCAATGTCCTTTGACTTAAGTAAATCACACTTTAAAGAAGTTTTTATAAAACTGTCAGTCAAGCAATATTAGCTTTACCGCAACTGTAGTAGAAAACCTTAGAAAAACCAATGGAGTCACTTTATTCAAATAATTTGCGTGAAGAAACTTGATTTTCAATGGATACATTGCTCCAACTTTCTTTCGTAAAATCGATATTTGAATAGCGTCTAAACCAATTTCTTTTATCAGTTTACGTTTAAAACTCAATTTTAAAGCTTGGCTTTGCTTATTCAGATTTGCAGCAAAGTAAAAACACACCAAAATCAAACTAAAACTTATTCCAATCAAATTCGAGAATATAATCACTGCCGTAAAGTCCAATTGATTAATTCTAGTCGTTATTACAAAAACTAGTATGCAAAAGCTAAAGATAGCTGACAATATTAACAACGGAATTAAAATCCTTCGATGTACATTATTGTAAGATATACATAGTAGCTGTACTTGCTGGTATAATCGTAAAGAATGTATAACACTTTTAGTCGAATATTTGGATTCTTGTAACTTTTTTGAAATTAGTGAAAGCGACTTACTCAAACAAAATGTTGGTATTAGTAAATTAAGTAATATATTTATTGAAGACAGATTAGTATAAATTCGTATTGTAATATAAAGATAAGGAATCAATAAAAGTTGTGCTAAATATTCACTTCCTAGAATACTTGTTAAATATTTTACAACGAAAGAAGGCACTATATTCCAAGGAACGTTTGGATTAAGACTACAAGTCAACGTGTATAGTATACTGTGATTTAACAGTGCTAAAGTAGATATTCGAATTATCCATTTCACGATTTTGGTGCTTCGCTGGTTTGCCCAGTATAACTTTTCCTCTTTGCAATGAATTTTGGCACTAAGCTTTTCAAAGTGAATTAGCTGATTTAGAAATTCACAATGGTCTTCTGCATTAGACTTTTGAAAGAACAAACTTATCACGTACAGAATTGCAAAATATGTAACAAATAATATTGTAATGCGATCCGATAATGACTCGCTGTCAAAAACAGCACGCAAAGTACCAAAAATCGACGCGAAACCAAGCACGAGACAAAAGTATAGCCAATGCGTTTTAACAAATTTAGGATTTACGGAAAACTGATAGCCTGGAGATGCAGATGTGACAGCTAGTTTATAAGGATAGTATATAGGTACACCATTCCAAAGGTTAACTAGAAATAATAGGCGTTTTATTTCAGAGAGTAGGTTGGTAGCAATAAGCATTTTTACAGAGTATTTAGTGGTTAACACAGAAAACTGGGAATATGGAAAGAGACTTGTTAAAGAAAATCAATGAAAAATAATGCTTTGTTTGATCAAACGTCGAAGGAGAAATAAAAAACTCAACTAGAGTTAAGCCATACTGAATTGTACTCAAGTATTGGTAAAGTTTTAGCTGTGCTGTGTTCACTGTATAGTTTTTGATATTTGATTGAAGTCATGGAGTTAATGGGTTTTGTGTATTACGTTGGTAGACTTGTTGTTTGTTTTAATTGTCTGGTAAGCTTTGATCTTTTTGTCAAACGTTTTGCTGAAATGATAGCAATTAATACTTTACTAGGTTTCACATGAGAAAGTGGGCATATTGGTGAATATATGTGTATGCAAGAGAATAGAAGTACTATAAATAGTTGATAGAAAGCCAATTTAGTCGAGTGAGCTACTGCCGAGCAAGCCAATCATCATTAATATTTGATTGGAATCTATCCCATATGCCAAACGTCATGGCATGTTTGTCAAATAAATGCAGGTCTTGCGAAATACTTTATGTATTTTTTAGCAGTGAGCTTACTTAGTTACAAGATTTTGAAGACTGCACATAACTTTCAAATAAAATCGCTATTTGATATTCTTAATCAAATATGGCTTTCTTAATTTATTGCACACACAAGCGAAGTTTCATGTCTGAGTAAAACTAGTAATTAAAGTCAGTATTGAAAATATTCAAATACCAAGGTTTTCGGTTGCAAAATTTTTTGAGTTTGAAAGTGACAATTTTTGCGAAAACTTATTTCCATGCCTATAATTATATTCCTCGGTTTACAAATTCCACAAATCGTTGAATGAATATTCTGTAGAAACGTAGTTAAAAATTTTTCCGATATTGACGTTCTTTTGAAGAAATGCAAAATGAGTTATCAATTTGCGTCAAGAGTTTAGAAAGGCGTACATAAAAAATGAACTTAATAAAATGTGTTTTACCCTTTTAATTTTGTGGTAACATACACTAATATTCAATAAACTGTAACAGTTCTTTTCCAAACAGCATTAGTTGTCTAATAATTTATTCAAACCAGACAAAATGCACTGTGAGGGATCATGTGTCAGTACACCCCATCATCCAGACGCGGCTTCCCCATCCGGCAATGCGTCACACCGTTGGCCTCCAGCCAATAGGAAGCCGCCACCACATCCACACGCAACGAAGAAGAAGTAAGCGAGCAAGATCCCACTCGCATAATCATCATTCTCTCTCTATCATTCTCTCTGTAATGTGTGTCTCTCTTAACCTAATAATAAAACTTAACTAACTAACAGATAAACTAACAGCTATCACTCGAACCTCTCATTCATCATCAACCTACATAACGTACTACTACACACTGTTTAATGCCAGTGCCAACATAAAATAGTAACAGAGTAAACATTATCGAAATAACAAAATAAACAAGTAAATTCAAGTAAACGAGGTCCATTGTTTCTCTTTAAAATCGTTTTCAGAATACACGTGGCCAAGGTTCAGACAAGGTAGACTTAGTATCGAAAGATAAACTAATAATACACCCGATACGCATACTGAGTCCCACTTGCAACTATAGAATCCAACTTCAAAGAAAACTCTTTGTCATCTAACTATTTACTTATCAACGTAAGATGTATTGCCAATCTCACCGAAAACTTGAAGAACACCAGTGCAGTCAAACGATCAAAATAGTTGCAATGTAAAAACTTTATTTTCAGTGAGCTCATAGAACGCAGGTATTTCCTGATTAGTTTTCTTCTTGATAATTCATGAAGCAGTGCTAAACCTTTGAAACCAGAAGCTTCTCTCCTTGAGTATACTAAGCTTCTCCTAAATTTGCCCAAAGTTGTAACGCTCATCTTATTTAACATTGCAGCAAAATGGTGAAAAACTACTATGGCCGTAACGCCCACTCCAATCAAATTTGTAAATATTATAATGGCACTAAAATGAATCGAGGATGAAAATGAAATTAAAATGTACGCTGATACTGAAAAGCATACAATTCCTCCAAGAATTGATTGCGGCACAAATACTTTTCGATGAATATTATTATAAATGGTACAAAGAAGCTGAAGTTGGATGTACTGCTGCAGAGATTCCAGGATAACTTCCGATGATTTGGTAAGTGTTAATTTTCGTTGTAAAACTCTCAAAGATGCACTCAGGCAAAATGTTGGAATGAAAACGCTCACTAACAAGTTCACCGTTGCACAGTTTGTGTATAATCGTAATGTTACGTAAATGTAAATAAATAGTACAACTCGTTTCAGAAACTCCACAAATAAATAAATCAAATAGGTGTCCGTATTGATTGAAAAATAATCGAAAATTGTTAACGGTACTAAGTTCCAAGAAACGCTAGGAACTAAGGCACATGATAAGGCATGTACCATGCCATGATTTCTTAAAGCCACTGTAATTAATTTAGAAGTGTGCTTTACCAATAATCGATTTTTATCGTTTTCCCAATACAGGCATTCAAAACGGTAGTATTGATTATCAGCAAAGTTATCAAACATTTGAGCCTCAAATGAAATGAAACGGTTCAAAAAACCGCAAAAGCTTTTTCCTTTTATTTTATGAAAACAGGTTGTAACAAGGAAAGTAATTGCAAAGAATACGAAAAACAATATAACAGAGCGATCGAGTACTGATTTGCTTTCAAAAGAAGCTTTATATATTCCAAAGATAGCAGCAAGAGTTAAAATTAGGGCTTCATATATCCAATCGTTTTTCAAAAAGGAAGGATGTACTGAAAAACTGTAAATATTTTCCTTTTTATTAATATAGACTTGGTACGGTGAGTGAAGGGGAAGTAGGTTCCAACTTTCCACAAGTCGGGTAATTTGTTGTGCTTCAAATATGAGGTTAGTACAGATTAACATTTTTGCTTTTTACTTTTTATTCGTATTGTGCTTGATCAAATGTATTAAAGTGAATGACCAAACTGATTTAGAGTATACGTGTTCAAAGGAACCGTGCCATAAATAGAATACTTTTTATACAATCGATGAAAGTGGCTAATGAATATTTTGGTGAATACGCAATTAGACTCGATCAAAAATATCCAAAAAAGATTGTAAGTTTCCAGGATTACATTATTCAAAACGATTTAGATAACTGAAGTGGGGCAATGTTGTTAGGCTAAAACTTACGATTAATAATTCGGGACATTATGTTTAACTAAAAGGAAAGTAATGTCTTTTGCATACATTACATTCCCCACTAATGTAACTTTTCTATAAAAAAGAAGAATATTTTTTGTAGCATGCCATGGTACTTTAGCAACGTGGACTAGGAAGATGTGAGCTGTATGTGGTTAATTAACTGTTTAAATCCGATTTATCCTAATATTCAGTTGCACGAAAATCCAAAAAAATCGGCGTTCAAACCAAACTGTATTCATGTATAAAGAGTTTGGATATCTTAAGCTTCTTCTCTTTATCCTATTTGGGAACTGAAATGTAATGAAGTGATTTTAAGCAAAACATTCTTGAAATCTATAATTTGGTTGTTGTCCTATTAGAAATAATCAAACAATCAATAATATTTACCCATTCGTATATAACCGACAAAAAAATTTAATTATTCAACAAATACATTAGAGAGCAATTTTCCAGGAAAGCTTTGTTATAAAACCGTTATATTTTGTTTTGACCACGATAATGAAGTCCAAACACGTTTCAACATAAACCTTTATGCAAACGTCTCTCTTGTTATATGGAGTCACACTTTTGTAAACATTTTGCAAAACAGAACTATTAATTATGTGATTACATAACTGAACTGAACAACTCAATACTGAACATTTTTAGGTTTCGGCAAATAATACACTACGAAATTATTATTTTGTGTGTGTGGTTAGCTTACAGTGTTCGAAAAATAATTCTACACTATTGCTAGTCTTAGCTAAACCTTGAAAAACATCAGTAATCAAAAACTGATTAAATTAGTAAGAATAAAAACTAATTTTTGAGAAAGAAAGAGAAAATAGTTTTCCAGTTTCAAGTGTGTTCAGTATCAAATTAATATTTATTGTACGAAGTCAAGTCTGTATTAAAATTAAAAGTAAATAATCATTTAAAACCTTTAACATAATCAAATGTTTTGCTGCTTAAAGTAAGTGCGTATTGAAAACCTTAAGATCTCTGTTCTAACTTATTGGTTTATCAACGTAAGATGTATAGCTAGTCTTAAAGATAGTTTGAAAAACATGAATGGAGTCGCTCGGTCAAAATAATTACAATAGAAAAACTTTATTTTCAGGGAACGTAAAGACCGTAAATATTTTCTAATCAATTTTCTCCTAGATAGTTCATGTAATAATGCTAAGCCTCTAAATCCTGACGTATTTTTTCGCGAATATATCAGACTTCTTTTAAATTTAGCTAATGTAAATATACTCATTTTGTTAAGTATTGCAGCAAAATAAAAGCAAACTAGAAACGTAGAAACGCCCAATAGCACCAAATTTGCAAACACAATAATAGCACTAAAGTCCATCGATGATGAGCTTGATATTAAAATACACAAGGGCACTGAAAAGCACACTATTCCTCCAAATATTATAATTGGCATTAAAACTTTACGAGTAATATTGTTGTAAATGGTGCAAAGGAGCTGTAGTTGTTCATATTGTTGCACTATTTTAAGTAAACTTTCAGAGGATTTGGAAAATGTTAATTTTCTCTGTAAAACTTTTAAGGATGCACTTAGACAAAATGTAGGGATGAACAAGTCAATTATCAGATTATTTATGCCAAAGTTCAAGTATATTCTTAATGTTACGTAAGTATAAAGAAACAGGACAATTCGTTTAAAAAGTTCGCGTACAACTTGTACGAAATAAATATTGGTGGCAAGCAAATTATCGAAGCAATTAAAAACTGCTAATGGCACTATATTCCATGAAACGTTGGGAACCAAAGCACATGACAAAGCTTGTAGTAAACTGTGGTTCCGGAGAGCAGCTGTGATTAGTTTAGACAATTGCTTTACAAATATACGAGATTTGTCCTTTTCCAGTATAAACGTTCATAACGGTAGTACTGGCTATCAGAAAAGTTATTAAATATTTCAGCTTCAAAATTGATCAAACGATTTACAAAACTGGAAAAGTTCGAAGCCTCTAGTTTGTGAAAGAAAGCTGTAATAATGAAATATATGGCAAAAAACACGAAAAATAAGGTAACGAATTGGTCAAATGGAGATACAGTTTCAAAAAAAGCTTTGTAGGTTCCAAGAATAGCTGCAATTGCCAGTAAAATGGTTAGGTATATCCAATCGTTTTTCAAAAATTCAGAATTTACGGAAAAATTATAAGTATTTTCCTTTTTATTGAGGATAATTTTGTATGGGTATTGAAATGGAAGTAGATTATGATTTCCAACAGTTCTGGAAATTTGTTGTAAATCGAATATCAAGTTTGTAGAGATTAACATGTTTGCTGGTTTTTTTAATCCCCTGTTTTTGGTGAACTGTCCTTAGGTGAACGAGTGACATAAACTGACAGAAACTTACGTGGACAGAAGAACTCTGACTAATAATTAAATGGATTTTCATATTCAACCGAAATGGCGTAGCTATCCTATGTTGAATTAAATATTGGAAGTAGCCAAAGTATAAGTAAAAGTTGCTGGAATTTTCTACAGGTTAATTATTTAAGATGATCGAGGTAACTTTAGTGGAGAATGGGTGATATTATATTTTCTGGCTAAAAGCTTACAATTAAATATTTACGAACTTTCGTCAAAAACAAGAATTTTTTTTAATGTCCTTCGCATACATTTCGTCCAAATATAGAGTTAAATATTGCCTTATATAAATAGAGTAAGATTTTCGTTACGTCGACCAGTGAAAAGTTCAAACCACTTTATATTTTTCTGACACTTATATCAATCAGATCTGCGCTTTATTAAAGCATGCTGGGATCTTGATTAATTAGGTTTTGTAGTAAGACGATGGCAAAACAAACCAGTGAGTTATGAATTCTGAAATCAGATTTGAAATTAACAAGTTGGTGCTTAAACCCGTATATGTATACATGTAAATCAAAAAAATACACATTCGGGAAGCTTTTCGGCAATCTTAAATTTATTTTTAAAAAGCGTCCGTATTAGATTTATTACCAACGTCTGCCAACGTTTACAAAATTCGATTAAATATTTGTTGTTTACTTCTTCCGAAGAGTGGTTTTCACATTATTTATCCTTAATAATATTTAATCGTTCCTCTATACTGAACAAAACAACTTCATTATTTAAAGTTCGTTTATTATACTACTGCGTTATATACTTATATGTATGTATTATTACCGTTGTCTTCGTATAAATTGAACGTGTTCACGCATATACACTATAAAACCATTCTTCACTATGAGCTGGTCATACCTTTCTGGAAAAAATACCTTCGTAAGTAGATTGCAAAACAAAACTAAAAGATAATAAATAATGAATAGTTCCGGACGACGAGTTTTTGATGTCCACATAATGGGTATATTTAAGGGATTTTTAATTCGTATGCATAACAATATTATTTTAATAGTGTTTTTGGAGCATTTTTACTATTGTTCTAGTGGTGTAAGATTAATGGCTAATCTAAGAGAAAATTTGAAGAATACCAGTGGTGTTAACTGATCAAAACAATTAGAGTGTAAAAACCGAATTTTAAGGGAAGGTAACTAATACAACACACAACTAATAACCTTATGACTCCAAGAATGTGTAAATAACCCAGGCGGTCCAATATTCGAAGTTTCGTGAATAATGACAACACTCTTTTTGAATTTCGCAAACGTTTTCAAACTTATTTTGTTAAAAATCGCGGCAAAGTAAAAACATATTAGCGTTAATGCTACGCCAACTTCGAGTAAATTTACAAATACAAAAACAGCACTAAAATATATCTGACGTGATCGAGATATCAGTATAAACGCTGGAGTTGCAAAACATACAATTGTACTGATGATCATGGCAAGAGCTATAGATTTGCGATGAATCCTGTTATAAATTATGCAAAGTATGTTAATACGGCGGTATGCTGCAATCTACAAATTGGTCGATCAGGTGATCGTGTGAAATTTTATCCTGAAGAACTTTTAAACTTGAACGAAACCAGTTGAAGTTGGAACAAAAAAGTTAACTACGATATTTATCGTGGCGGAGTTCGTGATGATTCTCATTGTAATGTACAAATACAAGGTAATCAAATCAATTTGGAAGGAACCAAATTCCAAGGAACTTTTGGTAATATCCCACAACTTATTGCGTAAAGCACACTTTGTCCCAAAAGAGCATATGCAAACAATTTCGAAACAAACGAGAAAATTAGGGAGTAACGATCGCTTTTCTTCAGAATTTTTCGATTAGTGTTAAACTTGTGGTGAAACGTATTCAGAGTTTCGAATTTAATTAGTTGGTTAACAATATAACAAAAGTTGTTTGCTTAAATTTTGTGAAATCAAGTAGATATTATGAACATCAGTGCAAAAAACACGAAGAATAGGACAGTTGCTCTATCAAAAACTTTAGTAGCATCAAGACTAGCTCTAATACACCCAAATATTAGAGCAACCAGTAAGATGTAACAAAGTAATAACCAGTGAGATTTAAGAAATAAAGGATTTGCTCCAAATGTGTAAACTCGTTTCTTACGATAAGTGTACAGCTCATAGGGATATTGAAATGGTAGTATATTCCCTCTACCTAGTAGAGCTAAAATTTGACGCATTTCGTCTATTATTCCTGTTCGAAGCAACATTATAACGATTTTAAAATTATTGAATCTTTTTTCAAAGAATGTGCTGAATGTACTAAGAAAGTCAATAATTCAGACGAAAGTTTTGGTCGTTGTACTTTTAATTAATGTGATGATAAAAAAATCAAACAATACGGAAGTTTTTTACTGGATCAACTTTGTGAGTAAAATGGTATCGAATAACAGTTCACCTGTAGCAAAGCTGCTGAAGTGAATATTGTGCCCCGGAGTCTTTGAAGCATTAGTCAAATCATACTGCATCTCTACCATCTCCCAACCCAAGAGATGTGTGATGCTGCACACAAACTTGCCCTAACACTTCTAGACTCCTTCTTCATTCACTTCTCATAAAGATCTACCATTCCACTATTTTTGTACGAGCAGCTCAGGTATTGAACCTGGACAAATGTTGGCTTAAACAGCTAGAAATTGAATGTTCTAACCGTTCGGCCACTCTGGCTGCTCTTAATCATATTCACAATATTCACTTCAGTTGTCTCTGCCTTCCAATATGTAGAAAGGGGTTCTTGAAACAATCGCAATTATGCAGATTCCTCAATGGTGTCTCAGGCTATCATAGTCTGAGATACCTGCCCCAAAGTACATACATAGCAGAGCTGCTGATAGGCCGATAAAAGTGAATTATATAGGCTTTGATTTAGGTAACGTATATTGTAGTAAATACTAGACAATATTTACAACAACTTTTCGATAGATAATTTTCTTATTTCGTAAAAGATTTTTGAGAAAAACTTTTCCATTCTATCTGGTCAATATAACGTTTACTTTATTAGAAAATGTTAAAACCTGTAATCTTTCCAGGTGGAGTATCCACTCTGTCTTGGAGTTTCATTGGGCCAATCTAAAATGATTTGCATTTGGCGTTCTTTTTTGGAAGTGCAACATTTTTTATTAAAAATATTTACTAATAAACTTAAAAGGTTATATTTATATTGGTAAACAAGGAAAACCATGTTTAACAAAATTTGAATTTAAGTAAAGCTATGTATTCGCGAGAAAATTATGGGAAGGGGTGAACAAAGCTTAAGGACTTCCATTTATTTGTGTTTCAACCCGGTAGAGCTTAGTTTGAACAATGAAATATTCTATTCCACTATTTTAACGAAGGTATAATTTTCAGAAAACCAGTTTTTGTTAATATTTGTTATTGTAATTTTTTGCAGATACTTTCGTCATTTTAATTAGTTATAACTTCGTAATTTTACATAATTCGTCGCGAAAAACTAATTTAAACTATTCTAATATCAGCTTGTGTTAGATGTTCATGATGTTCAAGTTCAAATAGAAATTTACAGTTGGAGGATCGTGGCTTTTTGACATGAAAAGGGTGTTCCCGGATTCTTCTATTATGAAAATAATATCTGGTGTTCGTGTGGCGAAATGACTCAAATACGAAGGCTTATGAGAGTGTAATAAGGAATAGTTTGTATTGTTATCCAATATAAGTACAAATTCTTAATTAGTTATATAACAATTACATTAAGTAATATCATTATTCATTAAATATTGTTAGCTCAACCTCCAGCCAAATTAAATTTATTTACTATTCAGTGTTAAAAAAAATATGTTATTTTTTCAATAATAGGTTAACAAAAGGCTTTGATATTTCCTGTCATGTATTTTAGAAGTTCCTCCTACCAACAATTTTAAATATTTGTTTCATTTCGTATGTAAGATTTGAACAGATTAACTTGTTCGCTTGTGAAGTGATTTGTGTAGTCATATCGCATTAAAATTGTGGTAGCGACTACACTAAATGGTAAAATACTTACCTATTCAAAAAAATGATAGTCTTCAAATACGTTACAAATTATGGATGTAGTAGTTACGTTAGAAGAATTAAAACAATCGTTTAGAGGAAGTGAAGAAAATACCATTTAGATAATGTTATTCAGATTTAATCTTGGATACAAATCTAAAAACCTTTTATTCGAAACAATAAATAAATTATTAAAATGTTCGAATACGACAGTTTAGTTGTTATGACATATTATTTAGTTAAGGCTCATGTTAATCATGCGCTCAAACATGACCGCATAAAATGTTTGTTTTAGAAACGTTCAGATACTTATCGAGGATTTTTTAAATTCTTGTAAGCAACATTGTTTTTTTTGTCATTTGAGGTGAATTGCCAATCTTATCAATCAGGAATGTGGAAAACATCAGTGATATTGACCAATGAAAACAATTTGTATATAAAAACAATAAATTTAGAGACAACATTTAAACAAAAACGTGAAATAAGCTTTTGCTTTTCGTCTGATTAAAAATAAATGCCAAATACGTAGTAAAATATTATATATATGCTTCTTTTAGTTAGTCAGTAAACAAGTTGCTTGATAATATAAACCAGCAAAAATGGTTAACTAATTACACAGTATAAAAACTCAGAATTGTACGATACAAAAATACGTTGCCTATAAAACCTAATGAGAATTTAATGTGCAGCATTAAAAGGAAACATAAGTTGTTAGACGAACAGTTAGGGAAAATACTTATACGTTTAATTTGTGCCAAAAAATCAAAACAAAATCTCATAATCAAATAGCTTTCTTCTGAAATTATTCCATAAAAATTATAAACAGTATGAGCTCGTTTTGTTAAAACGGCTTTTAAAGAGGTATAATGTGATAATCGTTGACAACTCGTGAAAATATTCGAATAATTCAACCCGATCACAAAAATATCGAATATTTCATCATTACGCTTAATTCGTCGGAAAGTAGGTTGAAGTAACAGCGCGTGTTCACACGTTTAGGTTGTATATTATTAAAGATTTAAAAGCAGATTTGTATACTGAAATAAGAGCTCTTAACAAATTTATAATGGGAATTTGTATGATCCAGCATTCGTTCAAATTTATTGCGGAGAACCCATAAGCACTTAAGGCTATTACTTATTAATTGTTTACTGTAAGCTGAAAAAAATATTTTTCTCGCTTTATTCTATCTCGACCAATTTAAATAATAGATTTGTAGCTCCTGTATACTCCTAAATTATTATTTTTTCCGTTACCTAAAATAGCGTATTTACTGAAATAGTGAAAAATTAAATGGCCAAAGGCGCAAAATATTTAGGCACATGTATACTACCAAGCAGCCAAATCATTCTCAAAATATCATTCCATGTAACACTACATTGCTAACCTAAGGACCAAACATGTTAATTTGCACAAACTTAGTATTTGAATTACAAAAAATATCCCTACTTGTTGGAAGTTGGAATCTTCTGCCACTTCATTACCCTTATCAAGTGAACATTAACAAAAGTGAGGGAAAATATAATTTATCTATCAATCCGTCCTTTTTAAAAAGGGATTGGATATTTCAGAGCCTTTTACTTACCCTAGCAGCTTTCCTTGGAATCTACAAAGCTTACTTTGAAACTCCGTCTATATTTGATCAATTTGTTATTTTGTTTTTCGTTTTCTATGCAGTTGTATTTCTTGTAAGAACTAGTTTCCATAAAAAGGAAGGCAAGAACTTTTGCACCTTTATGAATCGTTTAGTTTTGTTCGAGGCTCAAATATTTGACAACTTTTCGGACAATCGATATTACAGATTTGAACGTTTATACTGGAAAAATAATAAAGTTCGACTATTTGTAAAACAGGTTTCAAGATTTTTCGCAGTTGCTCTGCGAAACCATAGTTTAGTGCATGCCTTGTCATGTGTCATTATACCAAGTGTGTCGTGGAATTTGGTACCATTAACACTTTTCGATTATTTAACAATAAACACTGATGACTTAATTTTGAAAAGTTCATTTCAAATTTTTAAACGAGTAGTTTTATTCCTTTATATTTACATAACACTCCGAATATGCGCAAACTGTGCAATAATTAACATTTTAATCTCCATGTTTATTCCTACATTTTGTTTATGTGCATCTTTAATAGTTTTACGGAGAAAAATACTGTTTGTAAAATCTTCTGAAAGCCTTTTTAAGTCGGTTCAGAGCTACATTCATCTGCAACTTCTCTGTACTATTTACAACTACATTCATCGTAAGAGCCTAGTACCAATAAATATTTTAGGAGGAATCGTATGCTTTTCGGTGTCCGCATTTATTTTACTTTCTGGTTCATCTTGCATTCATTTTAGTGCTGTTATTATTTTTGCAAACTTGATAGGAGTTGGTATTACTTGTATTCTTGTGTGCTTTCATTTTGCAGCAATGTTGAATAAAGCGAGTTTTATAACAATAGCTAAGTTTAAGCAAAGTTTGGTGGAATCTAAAACAAGGAATTCTGGGTTTAAGGAATTTTCATTTATGAATGAGTTGTCTAGACGAAAAGTATTGAGAAAATATTTACGTAGTTTGAGATCTTTAAAGATAAAGTTTTTACATTGTAATTATTTCGATCGGTTAACACAACTAGTATTTTTCAAGTTTTCGGTACGACTAGCAATACAGCTGACTTTAATAAGGAAGTAAAATGTTCCAACTTTAAGCGCTTATACATAACGTTTTGCACTAAACTTACTTGAAAATTAGTAAAAAATGTAACTTTTGTTTTATTTTCTAATATTTCTAGAGCCATTTATAGTGAAATTTTTTAATTTGAAATAAGTATTTACCACTAAAATCATTCGTTGACTATATTTAGAAAAAAATTGGTTTAACTTTTAAGGCTAGATATTTCTCAAATATTATATGGTTGAGTTGTTAATCTAGTCATAAATGCTTTAAGTGTACTACCCATCTTAACCATAACAAAAATATTCGCCGGTAATATATTCTGTTCATTTCATCTTTTTGATATTTTAGAATTGAAACAAACAATAAAAAATTCGACCAACTCATTTCCTAAACGAATACAGATTTTTTGTTTCGCTTCGAAATTGTGAAGTGATGGCACTAATCATTAATCAATATATAATTTGTTTTGATACCATTGGTATAATTTATGGTTTACAATGCTTCAAGTTATATCGCCTAACTTGCTTTAATTATTACTACAAAACATCCAGTGTATTTGCTTATTCTCTAGCTCCGAAAAAAACAGAAGTGCTCATTCGATAGCTGTCAATATGTTTGGAATTCTCAAAATGTATATTTAATCACCACGCATACAGTTCCAACTTGCTAATATCAGAGTTGCCAGTTAATTTATGCATGTTGATCTATTATTCTAGTCATGTAATCTACAGTTCTCGTATTGACCCATATCATGTAAAAACTAGAGTGTTTCCCTGTTTCCTAATACTCACTTCACTAGTGCCACCGCTATCTTTGTTGTTAAGCCCCTTTTAAACTTTAACGTCACTTCTAATATTTTAAATTGTAATATCTCTGTCCAGCCTTTCAGATGTTTCACAACAAAAACTGTCTGTTTTCAGAATAGCCAATTCCTGGAACACACTTTTCATGTTCAAAAACCTCACATTTCTAGTCCATTTTCTCTAGTTTATGGTCAACTCGGCGTAGTTGGTAGAAAGTTATGGAAAAAGTATTATTACTAAAGAATACGGAATGGTAAAGTAGGAAATCAAATTTAATTAAAACTTTACAAGAAATTTTGAAATAATGACATGTAAAACATCCAGATATTCATGTTTACCTGAAAAGTGTAGGTTACCTCAGTCGTTGTTTAACCAATAAAATATGCAGTTGCTTTGAAAGTTATATTTCTCCCGTTTTACACGGTTTATATAAATTCTGTTCTGGAAACTTAAGTTCATATTGTGTGCACTAATCGTATACATATACGTTCATGCTCAAAGGTCCCCAATATATTATTTATACTTATTTCCCCTAGTATACGTATATTTGATGGTCAAGGTCTTGCAGATATTCGTCCAAAAAAGTCTGAAAGGTTACATTTAGTTAACACTTTGAGCTATACCATCGTTTTTTCAAATGTTATATATTCAACGACATTTTTTGAAGTTCAATTGTAGGCTTTCAAACGAACATATTATGCCCCCAAAACTAAAAAAAACATAACACGGTGCAATATTACTTTTCAAACGAATGAAGCCCATAATAAAAACAAATCTATATTAAACTTTTCAGTGTCGCGTAAATAAAGTGTAGCTTTTTTCTAAATCCTGAAGGGGATTTTTGAAAGGAATTTTGCTGAATCTTGTAACCAGGCACATATTCGAAAATGTTACTAGAAACCGGAATAATTCACGAATTGCGTCAAATCATTTCTCTAATTGGAAGTTGGAATGTAACACCTTTCCATTATCCGTATCATCTTAAAATAAATTGTGAAAAACGAGTTTACAAATTTGAAGTAAATCCGTCCTGTTTGAAATTTGACTGGATATGGCTCTGTTTTATCTTATTAGTTGCTGTAATATTTGGATTAGTTAAATCTCAATTGGATGGTACCAGCGCTTTTGATAGAGCAGCTGTCTTTTTCTTCGTGTTTTTGCTCTAATGTTCATACTAACAACTTGTGTTCATAAACTCGAAGCAAAAAACTTTTGTTTATTATCAACCAACTAATTAGACTAGAAACTTTGATTACGTTCCGTGAAATATTTACGGATAAGAAAGATCGTGTTTCCCAAACTGTCTCGTCGGTTTTGAAACTATTCGCGTTTGCGCTTTTAGGACATAGCGTGCTTTACGCCATAAGTTGTGGAATATTGCCGGCAGTTCCTTGGAATTTAGTTCCCGCAAAAATATACCAGGCGATTACCAGAAAATCCACCACAATTTTAAGCGAAACTTTAAAACGCTGTTTACTCGCATTGTATTTGTACATTACAATGAGAATCATCACAAATTGTGCCACAATTAACATCGTCGTCAACTTTTTTATTCCAACTTACTGGTTTTGTTCAAGTTTAAAAGTGATTCTAGATAAAATTTCACCCGCTCGTTTGCTCGATCAACTTGTAGACTACATTCAAACATACCGATATATCAACATACTTTGCATAACTTAAAACAGCATTAATCGCAAATCTATCGCTTTATCAATGATCCTCGGCTCAATTGTCTGTTTTGCAACTCCAGCATTTATATTGATTTCTCGATCACGTCAGATATATTTTAGTGTTGTTATTATATTTGTAAACTTACTAGAACTTGGTGTTGCAGTAACACTGATCTGTTTCTGTTTTGCAACAATATTTAACAAAATAAGTTTGAAAACCTTAGCTAAGTTTTAAAAGAAAATGGTATTAATTTCCCAATCTTCCGATATACGACCATCTAGTTCAGTTAGGCATCCATGGAATTATAAGGTTATTAGTCATATTCTGTCTTCATTACCTTCCCTAAAAATTAGGTTTTTACACTCAAAGTATCTTGATCAATTAACGCCACTGAAATTTTTCAGATTTTCTCTTAGAATGGCTATTCATTTGACATTGCTTGAGCAATAGTTATGGAAGTTTTTGTCAAATACCATTATATTGTCTGGAATATAATCGTTTCCATTCTCTCTGGTTATCAATTTGTTGTTAAAGGACATGGTTTGATATAAGTTTAGTTTTTGTTATGTCAACGTTTCAACTGCATCTGTCAGTCATCATCAGAACATAAAGTGACATAGTTCATAAATCATGCATAACGTAAATGTAAAATGATCTAAAATAACAATTACAACTTTAGTTTGAAACAAAGAATATTATATACTATAAATGATATACTTGGAGATTTTTCCAGGTTTCATGCTTGAATTTGGAAAATTTCAATTTATATTTTAAGCATGGAATAGAATATAATCATTAAAAATCAACTTAATAAAAGCAAAAAATAATAATAATTTCAGCCATTCTTATTAATCTTAAATTAGTTAAATATTTGGTTTAAATTGTAAAAGTTGTCATTTCCAAATGTGGTTCTAAAAATAAAAATTGTTTTATCGGTGAGCTTTTAATCTTGCAATTTATAAGCTTGAAAACCAAAGGTTTATATTATGCTTAACTAATGAGCTAAGTAACTAAGTGGTTAACTGAAACTAGTAGTTGGTCGCTAAAATATTACAAGCGTAACGTTTTGTAGAAACGTCTATTGAAGTTTACATTTGGACGAAATGTATGCAAACGACATTACCATTTTTCTCACGTTAAGAAAATATTCTGAATATTTTATTGTTTGCTTTATTCTGGAAAATATACGATCGCCCACTTCAGTTACTTCGGTCATTTTGAATTTTAAACCAAAGGAATTTTCCAGATGGTTTTATATTTACTTCGGTCAATTATTTATTTTACCGAAATATTGATTAGTGAACTTGGTCAAGAACGAAAACTTTTGAGCTTTTGTCACAATCCCGTCCTCCACGTCAGTCGCTCTCAATTCAAATAGTCGTATTAAGTAAATACGAATTTATTAATGTCAGCTTTGTATGTGTTTATTATCAAAAACGAGATAATTCTATACATAAGCTGTAATAAACCCATTTCCAATTAAAATTTATATATATTTTTCTCGATCCGTAATCAAATAACGTTATATTTGTATTTCAAAACATCAGCAATAAGTCTTACATATTATGAATTAAGTCATCACAAATAAGTAAACCCATCTTTGTTGTACATATACCGGGTCGGTATAATAGAGTCGAATAGGTCTTAGTGCATATTCATATTTGAAGAATTTTATTTGTAGAAATTTGTTAGTCGACCTTAAAATTATTGTCGAAATTTTAGTAACGAAATCGGTTTAGTAGAACTTTTTTAGAAGAAATCAATTTAGTCGACATTCATTTTGTAGACTTTTACTAATCGACTTTAGTCGGAAATAGTCGAATTTTATTTTTCGGTAGTATTAAGCCTAATTGAACCTAAGTTTACAAAATACAACCTAACATTCCAATCAGTACTAAACCGAACCTAACCTAACCAAACACAACCCAACACTTCCATCAGTATTAAACCGAACCTAACCTAACCTAACCAAACACAACCCAACACTCCCATTCGTACTATGTATATTTGTTTCTGGTCGACTAAAAAAGTTCGACACTATGCATGTTCGACTGCTAAAGGTCGACTAAAAAAAGTCAACAATGTAGCAGTCGATTATGTACAATTCGACAATAAAAAAAAGTTCGACTAACAAATTTCGTCTCCATATAATCGACTAAGATGAAGGTATACTAAGAAGAAGTCGACTCTATTATTGCGTCCCACATATACCATAAGGATGTATAAGAAATCCGAAGGGTCGTAATGTCTTTATTAGTTTCTTATCCAGTCGTTTCCTTGTATTATGCTTCAGTAACATATGGCAATGCTCCCACATATGTTACAACCAAAGCAATAGAAAACGCAATCACTGAGACAGCCAGTAGTAAAAAGTAAGTCATTACGTTAATCCTTCCCCACATAGTTAGCGGGCCAGTTGTTATCGAACACATATTAATTCCGACACTTATCAAAACCAATTCATTTTTCTCTAGAGCTGTAATATAAGGTATAAAAAATCATAAAATATACCATCTAGATACGCACATTGCTGAACCATAAATTAGACTACCAACTAACCTTGAAAACATACTGGGCCCTAAAACAATCTGAATTGGATTAATAGAAATTGCAAAGGGGATTATAGTCATGAACAAATCATGTAAAAAGAAAACTGCTGCTAAACCATACACGAATAATTGCTTTATGGTAAATTTGTGAGAAGGAATAATTTTGGCTGGGTGGATCCACTGGAACTATTTTACAGACTTGTGTGATCAGAAATATTCGCTTGTTGCCCTTGGATACAGTAAGGTAAATGTTGTAGCTGAGGATTGTTAATCCAGAGACGACAACACGTTGAGCATTGCTTCACGTCTGTGTTTGTAGGTGTATGTTTCCCAGTTTAGGAAAAGCCACCAGAGATGTATTAGAGAAGGGGAGACCGGTAGCCATTATAAGAAATACCGAAGTAATTTGTGGTATCGCTTGAATGGACTATTAAACAATTTTAAAAGGTTTCGATGTAATACAAAACTGGGAATAAATATTGGACCCAGAAATGTAAACAGAATGAAGCTTCTTTAAAAGACATTTTTGTTAGGCAAAATTTGTTTGAAAAAAATACGAACTGGTCGAGTGAATAAGTTATATTTGACTGAAGTTTTAGGACTAGAATATTAGTTGGTTCACTTCACCGCTTTACTCCAGTGTAACAGAAAGCTGGTTAATGTTGAAATTAATAAACGAAATTGACACTCTGCTGACTTTAAGTTAGAACCGGCATGATGAATATAACATAAATTCAAGTTAAATGTTACAAAATTATGGTCACATTATAAGGAAGTTAAAGCGAAGCTTAAGCTTATGTAGCTGTTATTCGAATTGCTTTATATAGAAGCATGTGCTGGTTATAAACGTATTATACCGTACATGAACACATATTGAAAACATTATTTATTTCCACCATTCCGCATTCCAAAGTTAGAAATCTAACAAATACATCTTTCACATAAGCTTGTTCTTATGTCGGATACCAAATATTAATATAATGAAATGAAATATATAATATGGTAGTCAAGTAGCTCAAATCATCAAATAAAATAATGGTTTTATAACAGGCTATTTCTGGCACAAAAATTATTTTATACGAAATATTTTATTTAGAAAAGAATTTATTTAAGATAAATATTTCCATTTATCGCATATTAATTAAAAAATTATTTTACCTAATGGTCCCTGGCAACTAGGAAATGATTTTTTTAATTATGCTAACATTGAATCCCGACTGATATTTTTAGCATCATTGTTTAATACTTGCACAAAATGCCTATGATTATATCTTATAGTCTAACATACATTTCCTCTGCATGACCAAGTATGGATACAAACTCCTACGTAGTCACTATTTTTTACAGATATCGTATTGGTGTTTTTTTCTTCTTATTGGCAAATAATTCATTAAATCCCAAAGTTGCTTTATTAATTTAGGTAAAATTATAAGTTATTTAACTTGGAAAGGTGTAAAACCATTATCATAAGCGAACCGTATTAAAAATATAATGGATATTGATTATTGCTTTCGCTTTATTTTTCAAGCGAAGCCATGTTTCTGTAGTAATTTTTAGCTAAATTTCTAGTCACATATTTTAATTGATTTTTGGTATTTTATTAACCATACTGAAAACTTAAACTATGAAAAGATATCATTAATTAGACCAGTCAAAAATATGGTATTCAAGATATAACGGATATAAGATATTACATTCAAATATTATTTAAATTAATTAATTAAACTCGAATTCTTGTATTTTAAACAAATCAAGTTGAAACTACTTCGTATAAGCGCTAACATTTTGACTATTCTATTTATTTATCAAAGTCAGTTGTATTGCCAGTCGTACCGAAAACTTAAAAAATACTAATTGTGTCAAACGATCAAAATAATTACAATGTAGAAATTTTATCTTTAAAGGTCTAAAACTACGCAAGTATTTTCTCACTAGTTTTCTTTTAGATAATTCATTTGAAAGTGTCAATTCGTTAAACCCTGAGTTTTTATTTCTTGAGTCCACTAAACTTTTCTTAAATTTAGCCATTGTTATCAAACTCGTCTTATTCAACATTGCCGCAAAATGAAAGCATACAAGAATACAAGTTATACCGACTCCCATCAAGTTTGCAAAAATAATAACAGCACTAAAATGTATACAAGATGATCCCGAAAGTAAAATAAATGCTGATACTGAAAAGCACACGATTCCTCCTAGAATACATATTGGTAATAAGATCCTTCGATGAATGTTGTTGTAAATTGTGCAGAGAAGTTGCATATGAGCGTAGTTTTGAACCGACTTCAGAAGTACTTCTGATGATTTTGAAAAAAATATTTTTCTCCGTAAAACTTTTAAAGATGCGCATAAGCAAAATGTGGGAATATACATGGATATTACAATGTTAATTGTGGCACAATTCGTGTATATTCTAAGTGTTACGTAAATGTAGACGAATAAAACAACTCGTTTAAAAATTTGAAAGGAATAATTCAAAAATAAATCTTCTGTAGATATTGCGAAATAATCAAAAATTGTTAATGGTACCAAATTCCAGGATACACTTGGTATAACAGCACAAGACAAAGCATGTACTAAACTATGGTTTCGCATAGCAACTGCGAAGAATCTTGAAACCTGTTTCACAAATAGTCGTGCTTGATCATTTTTCCAGTATTGACACTCATAACGGTAGTACCGATTTTCCGAAAAGTTGTCAAATATTTGAGCCTCGAATGAAATTAAACGATTCATAAAACTGCAAAAGTTTTTGCCTTCTTTTTTATGGAAACTGGTTGTTATAAGGAATAAAATCGCATAGAAAACGAAAAACAGGATCACAAATCGGTCGAATATTGATGTTGTTTCAAAGTAAGCTTTGTAGGTTCCAAATATTGCTGCAATTGTTAAGAGAAAGCTTTGAAATATCCAATTCGTTTTAAAAAATGACGAATTGATAGACAAGTTATATTTTCCTTCACCTTTGTAAACGTTTACTTGATAAGGGTAATGAAGTGGAAGAAGATTCCAACTTCCAACAAGCTTGGTTATTTTTTGTAGTTCGGATATCAGGTTTGTGCAGATAAGCATGTTTGCTTTTAAGTTTAGATACGTATTGTTAGATGGATTGACGTTATGCGAATGAACAGGCTTCTTAGCAGTATACTTGTCTGACTAAATTGCAAAAATTATTCCTTAAATTTTTCATTATTTGGTATACAAGCTATATTAAATATCAGCAAAAAAAATCTATAAGTGGTTGAAAAATACTAGAGCTAGTAATTTATTATTTAGATTGATCGAGCGAGAAAAAAACCAAGCTGGACAATTATTCTTTTCAGTTATAAGTAAACAATTAATAAGTTAACACCTCTCATGAAATTAAGAGTCTGTTTGCTTACGTGCTAGCGTTTATTTGAACAGTTGCTGGGTCGTAAGTGCTCGCATTAGGAATTTGGTTGGAGCTTTTGTCCATATTGGTAAGAATTAAGAGGCACTACGTTATTGGAAAATACTAATCTGCTTCTAAATCTATAATATTAAACGAGTGTTAACAAGCGAGCACACTTCAACCTACTTTCAGAATTATGTATAGTTATTTTGGTATTGGTATAATTTCACGAGTCGTGAACGATTATCCCATTAATCGTTTGTATAAATCTTTCACAACAGTTTTGACGTATTGAAGACAAACCTTATAATGCTTAATAGAGAAATATCCAAAAAAAACTCGCAGTTTATGACACGTAAGTGTTTATTTGTATTCGTACGAAACAAGCTTGAACGACGTTAAAACATACCGTTGTAGAAAATGTTGAATATTCTGTTGTTCTTTGGAAAAGGTTAACCGTAAATATCTTTCAAAACATAACATTTAAGCTGGTCGTAAGTAGTGTGGAAAATAATTATAACGAATTTTATGTAATTATACAAAAAATACTAATAAACCGACCATTTACCGAACACATGTGTTTAGAAGTAAACAAATAAATAATGCAAAACAGTTGTTCATATTACTTTATTAAATATAATTTTGAGGCTTTAAAAAGCACAAAAGTTCGAATCAACAAATCAGCTTGACATATTTTCCAATAAATTTTCGTGTGGTGTAAGTATTGAGCAGAACCAGTGCGCAATATTTCTCAGACTTACTCTCGTGGTTAGGTTTCTTCACAATAGTAAGTAAACCAACATTTTTCGATTAGGGCTAACTTTGTGTAAACATTTGACAAAAATCCATTTGTGACGTTCTACTAAATATACTATTCGTTCGATATACATTTATTTTAGTCTTGTATATTCTAAATCTTAAAATAAATGTATGGCTTTAAAGACAATATTCATAGATAGATTCTTAAAACTAAATATAAGTGTGTCACTTTAATTTGATACATTAGCACGTTTATAACATTTACAGGCAAATGTAGTTTTATGTTCTTAGACATTCAGGTTTACGATTTTGGGATATGAATATTTTATTTGCACGAACGCTTTTATGAGAGATAGCTCGAATGGAATTATAAAAAGTATTTAATTTATTGTTTGGTTAGCTGAAACAGCTGAATTGGTAGGTAAAATTTCCGTCAAAATTTATTTTATATGACAACATAGAACCAAATATGTTAACAATGGAAATATAATTTAAAAAGATAGTGGCCATAAAATTCATTATCAAAATAGAAAGTATTCAAAAGTAAAAATCATGTATTACTTGAGCTCTAAAATATGTATTAAACTTTTGTAAATATTTTATATACATTGTGGAAAAATACAAACACAAATTTTTTTTTTTAAATCAATGTAACTGTTAACTAGTCAACGTAAAATTTGAGTACAAATCATTATTTACTTTTTTATTAATGTGAGATGAATTGCTAGTCTCGATGCTAGTTTGAAAAATACGAGTGAAGTACACCGATCAAAGTAATTACGATGTAAAAATTTAATTTTCAATGGGCTCAATGATCGCAAATATTTTCTAATCAGTTTTCTTCTGGAACGTTCAGTTGCTGATGTTAAGCCTTCTTTTTTAAGCTGATCAAAAATTTCTTTTTTCGAGTATATCAAACTTTTCTTAAATTTAGCCAACGTTCGAAGACTCATTTTATTAAACATTGCTGCAAAGTGAAAGCAGAATAATAAAGTTGTAACTCCGACTCCAATCAAAGTTGCAAAAATTATAATAGCACTAAAGTGTATCGAAGATGAGCCAGAAATTAAGATAAATGTGGACACTGATAAGCACACAATACCTCCATGAATTATGTTTGGCACTAGTACTTTTCGATGAATATTGTTGTAAATTGTGCATAGAATCTGCATTTGACTGTAAATTCGTATAGATGTAAGAACATTTTCTGATGTTTTTACGGAGGCTAGTTTTCGCTGCAAAATCTTTAGAGATGCATTCAGACAAAATGTGGGAACGAGTAGGCTTATTAGCATGTTAATCGTAGCACAATTTATGTATATTCGAAATGTTACATAATTATAGAAGAAAAATACGACACGTTTTATAATTTCTACACTAATTTGCAAAACATAATTGTCAAATTTAATTGTAAAATAGTTAAAAACCGACAGTGGTACTAAATTCCACGAGACATTTGGGAAAACGGAACATGATAGGGCATGCCCTATACACTGGTTACGTAAACCGATTGTTAATAGTTGTGAGACGTGTTTTATCAGCATAAGAACTTTGTCGTTTTCCCAATACAAACACTCATATCGGTAGTATGGGTTACGTGAAAAGTTGTCAAATATTTTAGCTTCAAATAAAATGAAACTGTTCAAAAATTTGCAGAAATTGTTAGCCTCACGTTTATGAAAGCAGATTGAAAGAAGAAAATTAATTGCAAAGTAAACGAAGAACAGAGTAACAGATCGATCGAATATAGATGTAGTTTCAAAGAAGGCTTTGCAAATTCCGAGTATAGCTGACAGAATCAATAAAAGTATTTCCAAGAGCCAGTCGTGTTTTACAAATAATGGATTGGTAGAAAAATTGTATTTTCTTTCTTTTTTATTAATGCAGACTTTGTATGGGTATTGAAATGGAAGTAGATTCCATTTTTCTAAACATTTGGAAACTTTTTGTAGTTCGAATATTAAGTCTGTACAGATTAACATTTTGGCTTTTTAGTCAGTCAAGTAGAGTTTCTGTTATGGATATTTCTACAAAACGTAGTTAAATCAGGCGTATGTGCTTACTGTATTCCTTTAAAAAAGTCAATATGCAGCTGAACAAGAAACGAGAAATAGGCTAAAACGATTAACACGTGAGTTGGGAAAGCTCTAAATCTCAAATATTTAGATTTATCGATATAGCTTAAACAGTCGATCACTTTACGTAAAGAAGTGAGTATTAAATAATTCAATATCCTATTAGGCTATCGTCGCAATAAAAAGGACACTTTTAAAAAATTCATTCGCTCTTTATTGCAAGCGAGGCAACGACGTAAAAGCAGTTATTTAAATTGATATAAAATAAGCTTTGAAAATACTTATACAAAAGTAATAATTAAGTGTTTTTTCAAAGCTTTTCGTTTGAAAACTACAATATTTTATCTTCTATTTGAAGCACTACTCATCCGATGAAAAGATAAAACGTGGAAGAACAGTTATGACCATAGAGCAGCCGTAACAACATAATTCAAATTTACCGACATACCATCAAATCGTAAATTTAGATTGAAATCGCACGGTCATATGTTCAGACGAATGTAGGATTCGAAAAATTTAGGTTAGTATCTTATTATTCACACCTGAAACTCGCAATGTGAAATTTTTTACCAATTTTGATATGAGCTAAGTAAGCTGTTTATCAGGAAAGATAAATTAGCAGTCGTCCCAAAACCGTTTATTTCTTTATCAATGTAAGTTGAATTGCCAGCCTTGCCGATAATTTAAAAAATACGAGTGGGGTACAACGATCAAAGTAATTACGATGCAAAAATTTGATTTTCAGTGGACTCAAAGAACGCAAATATTTTCTTATAAATTTCCTCCTTCGTAGTTCAGTAGTTTTAGAATCTATGCCTTTTAAGAAAAACATTTCTTTACCTGTGTGAACTAAACTCTTTCTAAATTTTGTTAATGTTAGAACACTCATTTTATTAAACATTGCTGCAAAATGCAAACACACCAGTATACAAAACAGACCCACTTCAATCAAGTTTGTAAAAATTATAAGAGCACTAAAGTGTATCGAAGATGAGCTGGAAATTAAGATAAACGCAGACACTGAAAAACATACAATTCCTCCCAAAATGAAAATAGGCACTAGCACTTTTCGGTGAATGTTATTGTAAATTGTGGATAGAAGCTGGAGTTGTCTATAACTTTGCAGAGATTGAAGAATATTTTCGGCAGATTTGGAAATAGCTAATTTGCGCTGTATAGCTTTTAAAGTTGCACTTAAACTGAATGTTGGAATGAGAATGTTAATTAGCATATTAGTAGAAGCACAATTTGTTAATATTCGTAATGAAGCGTAAAGATAGAAAAATAATACAATTCTTTTCAAAGTTTCCAAAAGTAGCGACAAAAAATTATTTTCAAAATTTATGTGGAAATATGTGAAAAGGGACAATGGCACCAAATTCCAGGAAACTCCTGGGAATAAAGCACAAGATAAAGCATGTCCTATGCACTGGTTGCGTAAAATAAGGGTCACAAGTTTAGCCACAAGTTTTACCAACTTCAAAGTCTTGTCATTTGACCAATATAAACGTTCAAATTTTAAACATTGCTTGTCAAATAGTTGAGCTTCAAATAAAATTAAACGATTTATAAAACTGCAAAAGTTATTTGCTTCTCTTTTATGAAAACATGTTGACACCAAAAATTCTACTGCAAAGAAAACGAAAAACAGAACAACAAATTGATCGAATACGGAAGCGCTTTCAAAGTATGCTTTGTAGATTCCAAGGAAAGTTGCAAGAGTTAACAAAGCGCATTGGTATATCCAATCGATTTTTAAAAATGAAGGATGAACAGAGAAACTGTATGTTTCTTTATTTTTATTGAGGCAAACTTTGTAAGGATATTGTAGTGGAAGTAGATTCCAATTTCCAACAAGTTCGGAAATTTGTTGGAGTTCGGATATTAAGTCCGTGCAGATCAACATGTTTGTGTTTTAAACTAGTCGTGCTCAAAGGTACGTGGACGAATACTAAAAAAATATATGGAAAATTTGGACTGGCTGAAAAGTTTTAAATTATTAAAATTATGGGAAACACGCAATGGAAAATAGACATAAAAGATAACCACGTGTTATTGTAAAGTTCCGAGTGTCAATTATTTAAATCGATCGATATCACTTACGCTAGGCGTACGTTATGTCAGTTTTCAACACGAGGAAGAAAATATTTAATAATTCAAGATCAAAGTTGACTAAAACAAGACGTAAAAGAAGAGGTATAAAAAAATTTCGTCTTAGCAAGCAGCAGAATAACGACGCACAAGCAGTCATAACTAGTATAAATACTGTAATAGCTATAAAAGCATTGCGAGTTTTACATGTGGTTGTGGAAAAAGTTCTAAATATTTTAAACCTAAATGATATCTAACTGGTCCTTAGAAACTTTATGTGGAATCAATGCAGTCGTACGTTAAAACAATATCAAAAAGGGATTTCGGTAACGAATTTGATCTAAATCTGCTTTTTATATGCGCTACATATGTGGCAAAATAAAGCCTACAATTTAAACTTCAGGTAAAAAACATGTTTATTTCCGGGAAGATTTTTTGGATTAAATTGAGCAATTTGGTGAGCTAAAAGTTTGCCATGAGAGCAATTTAACTGAATCTTGCTGTTATATTAACTTGTGTTAACATTTTGTATTGTTTTACTGTTAAAAAACGTTGAAGAATTTTATATAATTCCGTTTTGGATGAAACGCTGAATGTCACCTTTCTGGCAGTTATTATCTGGCAAATGCACATTATTATGTGGTATTATTATTCTGATCTTTTATGTATAATAGTGAAATTCATAGCACATAATTTCGTTTAATTTGGGCCAAAGCAATTTTCAGACTTAAGTGGGTATAATTACATAAATAGTAAAATCGGTCCTGCGGTTATGCAGAACCAAAAATGTATTTGCGAAAATTCAATGAATTAAATTGAAATAGCTTTATTTTCTAAATATTGGCATTTTTTTCTAGATATATTTAATTTTTAATTTTTTGGAGCATTTGGTCACTTTTTTCAAATAAAGCATACATCGATTTGAGATATTCCATGTATGAAGAATTTTGATGCATTTAATAACCAATAAAATATGGTTGTACCATTTGGGCCATTTTAAAACAACCTTCAAAGCAACCTTTAAATGGATAAAATCAAACAAACTTTACAAAAACAGCCTTTTATTGATCTATGTATTTGCAGATACTGAAATCAACCAGTAATGCAATTGAATGATACATTAAGCTCACTTATTCTTTAATGCTTTTTATTAACAACTGGGCATCAAAAATGGTTTGATTTGATAGATTTAATTTGTTTATATTCTAATTGTACCACTTAACTCTTACGACTTTGTGTTTTAAAAATATTTCAAAATTTCACAAACTCAGTTTTTAAACTCAATTTCAGCATACATATAACCGAATTCCTTCTTTTAATTGTAAAATTAATACAAAAGACATGAAGTCATCTAAGCACTCTATTAAAGTGTTTATGTTTTGAACAAAGAACAACCGATTGGTTATAAAAATGCAAGAAGGGGAATTTAATAACCTCAAATAAATTTTCTGAATTCGGTGATTAACCAAACTTCGTTGCTAACCACTACCGTTTTAATGTACCAGTAGGCACTTCTTACGTTTTTTGGGCATTGATTAAATATTTGGTAGTTTTATTTGGTAGAAATCATTTTTTCCTATATATTTATTTTACATCGGCAAAAATAGTAATAAAAAAACGTATAACGTGATCGCCATGATAAAACGTTCTTGGACAAACACTAATTTAGAAAACTAAAGCCAAACTTGATTTTGGTTTATGGGATATTTCATTTATCCGTATAGTTCTGGATCTGTTTGCACAGGTAAATTGTTTTCCTAAAACTTTTGCTATAATTTTTCAAATTACATGGTGCTGGTTCCTTTGTGCTAGAAAAAGGCAATTTAATATAATTGCATAGAGAAAGCTAGAAAAAGGGTAATCATGTTGGATAATTCTAGCTAGTAGTAAATCACGTTTCGATCCAATCAATTATTCAGTGGTTAATAATTTTTATACCTTTCAGCATCTAATAGTGTTCCATTTTGCATTGACAGCTACTTATCAAAATTCGCGATAGCTACTAGCAACCAAAATTGCTGGAGAAGTAAACTCAGAATTGAAACAAGTACGGCAATCTGTATTTACATTCATTGAAAAAAGACGATTTTTATGGTTTCTGTCCAAGAAATCAAACTGAAGGCTTAAAAACACTTTGTACAAATGTAAACTGAGTTCTTATTTTTAAATAAGTTGTTCAGTATGTTACATTTTTATCGTTTTTCGGATACCTTAAAAAATACGTCTAGATTGTTGTTGAGAAAAAATGAACAATAAAACGTTAATGGTTGAGCAAATTAGGGTTTATGTTTTTCCCAATTTTATTTTCGTTTTATTCGTCACGAATGCACTAGAAAATTTACACCTGACTTTAAGGCGATTTTTTCTCGAGACAACTTATGAAAAGGTTATGCTGTAAAATGAAAATGTTGAAATAAAAATATTGAAATAAAAGCTTATTAAAACTTGTTTGATAATATCTATCAATCTTAAAGACTATTTTACTTGGTGGCTATTACTGCAGTACAGTGCATCTTGGTATCATTTAGGTACTACTTTAGTTATCAATTTAACGTCGAATTTTTTCTATAGCCTTGTAAGTTTTTCTTTGGATCAGCTTGTTATACAAATGTTATTATACGTATAAGTTACGTACGAGTTAGCTGGAAATTTTCAAGTAAATTTGTGTGCCGTTTTGAAATACCAAAAAGAGCAGAGAGAAAACAAGTTTGGTGGTACACGAACACAACATAAATGCAGGGAAATATTTTTTTAAACTATGAAAAATTGAAAAAATGTATCTTTGGTTTACAAACTATGTTGGAAACTTGACCCCGATTGTGGTTGAGTTTCTTTATCTGTAGAATTATTTATATTTCATTGATGTTACATAAAAAAAATATTAAAAACCTATTAGCTTACATAATGACACAACGGTAAATCATTTATAAAAGCTTGGGCAACCTTTTTACTGGTAATCTTAAAGTAAATTACTGATATACTCTAGAAATTTGATGTCAAGTTTTACATTTAATAAGAATGATTTTAATAGTATTGTAGCGATATGCGTTCAACCTTAAATAATAATTACTGTATTTTGTATTCTTTAATATCCGGGTTAACAACCTTAATAAGATACTCTAATTTATACTGTTAATCTGATGATATAAATAATAATGTAAGTGATGATGAGAGGAACACTCACTCATCACCCTTCTGACTACCCGCACCTCCTGGCCGGTAGCTGTACGGTAGCGGTGGTAGTGATAGTAGTGGTTATGGTACGATATAGATAAGTAGTACGTAGGATAGAGTGAACGATAAGAATAAAGTCTAAAATAAAATATACTTACTTTTTATACCTAACACCTACATACTTTATTATTCATAAACACAAACCATCCAATTCAATAGAATTATAGTATATAATAAATATTTTTAATCGATACAAATCATAACATAAATCAAAGTACAAAAATAATATGAAAATGATCCAGAAGAGAATGAAAACTCAAAGTTTAGCTCAGCTGGTTGATACTGTTGAATGATATTTTTGTAGTGAAATTTCTTAACACTTGATTTATTTTATCATATAATCGTAAACATTCCATGAAGTTTTCCAAGAAATATGTCGGATTTATTTCAATGTTTTTAATACAACGTTAGTTAAAATTTATTATCTGTTAATTTTATTATAAAGTATATTTTACATTTTTACCAGTTTAAAATTACACAATTCACAAAACCGCTTTTTTAAAGAGGGTTTTCAATTTTTCCAACAAACGTGAGTAAAAACTAGATCATTATATCATATTTTACTAAATACTCTAACTTTTATTACAATCATTTATTATTCCTTTATAAATTTAATCGGTAAACCTGTAGTTCGATAACCCATTAACATTAAATAAATTCAACAAATGAAATTTAAAATTCGTTGATGAAATTTAATAAGTAATATTCCCCACTTTCTGCATTGCACTACATTGTTGAAAACCGGAAGTTATTGGGACATTGAGATTTCAGTTTTATCACTGTGGTTTTAATTAGAGGCAGAACAAGCTTTAGTTAACATTTCAATTGTTTTATCTTCTATATTGAGTAGTTTCTTGTTCTTTAGAGCAATGGATAGAGGTGTATGGCCACCATTGTTTGTAATATTCACATCTGCGTTGTGTTCTAAGAACATGACAACACAGTCATGAATCTTATTGTGATAACCCTGTCCATCTTTGTAAAACAAAAGATGAAGCGGAGAGTCTCCAAAAGCATTAGTTAAATTTACATTTGCTCCCGCACACAACAAATAATTTATGAGATCACTATCTCTATACATTGCAGCAAAGTGCAGAATGCTTAATTTGGCATGAGTACTTACGTTGACATTTTCTGAAAGCTCAGTGATGGTTTTTACCATTTTGTGGCGATAACTACATGTCATTGCATTTCGCAATATATTTCCGAGGTCGAATGGGTAGGATTCATAAAGTTTACGAAGTGTTTCAGGTTTTAAAATATTTAAAACTAATGCGTAGGTCACACTAGTTTTGTTATCCAAAGAGAGGGTTAATAATTTAGATATATTTTTCTTTATGAACCAATCCACAAAAATGTCGAATTGATTACTGTCTTTGCAGTAATTTACCACTTGCATGATAATATATTGTGTATCTTTTTCTTGCGGAACATACCCTACAATATCGCACAATACCGTAAACAACTGCGCACTACAGCCATATATCAAGCTTTGTCGTAAATTTACAAACGTAAAAATCTTGTCTAGTAATTTAAGTAGCTTGAGGACTTTAATTTTTTTCTCAATCACAAGTGGAGAATTATCATAACTAAAAAATAGGCATAACTCTTGTAGCCGATGCTTCCGATTTATTTGCTCAACATATAAATTTATCAAATATTCCACAAGCTCATAATGTCCCATTTGTACAGCTTGATGAAGCGGAGTGTGCTCATACTCGATTTTTCTAATATCTCGTTTATAAATTACGAAATTTTGTAATGTAATATTGCAAACATTTTCCAAGACACCCGAAACGTATTTAAAGTTTTCTACGTTGTTGAAATTTGCAGCAGTGAGAAAAAGTCGTGCACAAGTTTCGTGATCATTTGCTAATGTGTTCCAAATCTGAGTATCTTCACACCATATTTCCATATACAATTGTAGTAAATAAGTATATCCAAACTTTGCAAAAAATTCGAGCTTATTAATCGTGATGGATGCACTATCTGTTAAGTTTCTTGCGGAATTGCTATCTCTATTAGATGAAAAACTTTGCTCGGAAAAGTTTGTGCAGCTCATGTTTCTTGTTTCTAACAAACCGTTGAGAAACAAGCAAATCAAAGGATTTTGTAATTGTATCTTCCTTCTAGGAAAGGTTTGCGCCAAAATGTCTGCATAAAAATTTTGAAGTAAAAAAATATCATTTGACGTTATAAATCATCGGTAAATTTTTTATTGTTTCAGTTGTTTCTCAAAATACCTGAAACCCCATCGAGCCCACATTGACTCAGCAGTTTTAACAATACAACAAGTGTTCGTTGGTTGTGGTTACTCGTAATCCACGGCTTCAATAATTTTTCAAAGTCTCGATTAATGTCCAAATAAGAATATTCCCCATTTGGAAATAAAAGTTGTTTAAGTTTTTCCTTTTCTTTGGGCTTATCTATCCAGTTTTCTGATGCCTCGCATACCTCTCTGATAAATTCTAAATCTTGGTCTGGAAAAAATAAAATAATTCATTATTAAATAGCATATATACCTTAAAGTGAAAATTTATATTTACATCCAATAAATATATTCGTACTATATAATTTGATTCCATTAATAGTTTTGCAAAGTCCTAGTACAGTTTTGTCAACATATCTAAACAATGGACTTTTCAAATCGGCTTTTCCTTCCACCACTTTCCATGAAATAAATTCGGCCACCAAAAATTCTGCAAAGGTTCTGTGTAGAAATCGTATTTTATCCACAACTTTTAAGGGTTCAAATATGCCCACAGAAAACGCCTTATTCCATTGAAAACTCTCATCCTTTGGTAAGTCCAAAAACTCTGAAATCTTCAATGATGAGTTAACAATTTCTGGAAACAGATATTCTAGGGATACCTTCCAATGCACTGATCGGATAATTCCTTTGTCTTCTCCAGCAATATTTTGAAACTTCATTTCCATAAATTTGGTGTACAAGTCAAAGAGTGATTTTGTTGGATTGCGAATTCGATAAATATAGCACGGCTGGGATAAATATCGCAGAGCTTCCTCAATGTAAACATTTGCTAGCATATAGCATTGTAAGGGGATTCCCGCAAAGTTTTCATCTATTTCTCCATGGTTACTTATTAGCTCTAAAGATTCCAGAACAATGTTTGCAAAACCAGTGAGTTTTGGATTGTTCGATAAAGCAGGACAGGTTCCCCAATACGAGCACATAAAATCGACTTGGTTTGACTTGGAAAATGGTGTCATGTTAAAGCTTATAACTTCCAAAGTATCTTCTAGGTCGGCTTGCATATGTGGGCGCGATGATATATAAATGCGGACATGTTTGGCTTCCAACAAACTCAGTAGAAACTTCTTGGCCACATCAACAAGTTCAAAAGGGATTTCGTCAAACCCATCCAAAAATATTTCAAAAAGTGTAGCAGTTTTACTAACAAGATAAAATATTATTTCTGTGCCAAAATCTTCAGAAGAAATGAATGAAGATAGTAATTGTAGGCTTGATTGACAGTTTATTTGTTGGGGCGATTCTTTGATGTGTTGAGCCAATTTTTGAAGTTCTAGAAATAAGACTATCCGATCTGGAAATGTGGCTTGCAGTTCAGAAGCCAAATGTGCAAGCAAAACAGATTTTCCCATTCCGGGGCTACTGCAGATGGTGATTGGTCTGGAATTAAATGCCGACAACGTATTTTTGATAAAGTTTTCTTCGGTGATCATTTCAACGTCTTTTGACAAAAAGTTTCTTAGGAGAGAGGGGGATCCAGAAGTTGATACCCAAAAGAACTCATTTTCTTCACATTTTATTCTGTGGACTGGGACGTTTGCTAGTTTAATAATAGCATGGATGTCATTTTGAAATTCTAACAGGATAAACCGAACTGTTAGTTTGTCCAGCTGGTTTCCGGAAACATCTGTTTGGTTTGGTTGTGCCAGAAAAGAGAAATCGTGGCGTTCGATATTTTCAAGGACAAATATATCCGAACAATTTTCTTTAAATATTGCTTTGTCTAACTTTTGCTGCCAAGTAAGTGTTCTTTTGATGTAATAGGGCAAAGGAGTGGGAAAATCAAAGTTGTCTAGTTCAATAGGGTTTTTTGTGAAGGCCTGTTTGATCAGCTTCTCGTTGAAATGCTGCTGTAAAATGTTGTTGAAATCTGGATTGTCCATCATTTCTTGTATAGACTTTAAAGTCCGCCTTTTGCCTAAAAATATAACTGTAGAAGCAAGAATCTCTTCTTTCGAGCCATCATCCAAATCGGCCCAAATTTTGGCGTGACGTTGTATTTTATCTTTTAGAAAATCTGTTAAAATACTTTCTTTTAGTATGATACCAGTAGTAGTTTACTTACAAAATCTGAAAGTCTTACCATAAATTTCTTTCCAAGCAAGATTCTCCACCAGAATATTCAAGAGCTTCGCTAAGGATGCCTCGGGGCCATTTTTAGATCGCCAGTTTAAAAGTAGCTCAGTCAAGACGTCCAAATGCGTTATTTTATCGAGTGTGAGATCAAAGGTGAGCTTTTTTACTAAGTCGTAAGGAGTATCAAGTCCATTGGCCAATACTTTCCATTCTGATTTTACCAATACTGTCAGTGGTTGCTTTAAGAGTACTCGTACTATTTCGTTTATTGAGCAAACTGAAAAACGGCAATGCATTTATGATCAAAGTATGATGAAAATATGAATGTTTACAGGGAAAACTAATGATTAGATTTTATTCAATTTAAAGTTTAATTTCCATTTAATTTAAAAAATAAGTTTACAAAAAAGATGCAAGACCTGAGTGATATAATATTTAAAATTGGTTAGTTTGAGAATGGTTTGAAATGACATTATTATCTACCGAAAGCGATGAAAGCGTATAAGAGGAAATTAATGAGATAACGCTCTTGTTTGTCTGTCTGTCTGTAGACACGATTTCTCAAAAACCACTTAACCATATGACACCAAAATTGGTACACATACACTTTAGGGCAAGACCTTCCTTCAAATTGGTTTTCAGGCCCCAATGACTGCCCTGACACGAGATATTGGGGTCACAAGGTCCCAAACATTTTAAATGGCAAAATACATGTATGTAGACATACAACCAAACACGCTTATGATTGTATAAATACGTACATACACATACATATACGACCATGTACATCTTATCATTCTCTGCTTTCGGTAGTTTCTTATCAGAATTTTACATTCTTCTCGTTGAATAGGCGCAGAGATTTTTTCCCTACCAGCCATGAAAATTTTCATATTTCTGTTTTTTTGTGTGTAACATAGGACCCGTTACCACTTCATAAACAACAAGAAGAATGTAAAATTCTGATATATAACTTTCGAAAGCAGCGTATGAGAAGATGTATTCGTATATATACATATACGTACAAGGTATATTATGCATACAAATATGTACGTATAGGTAAGTATCATACACGTATTTAAGTGTATATGTAAGTATACATTCAAAATTCATGTGACCTAGTGACCCCCATATGTTGGGTCATGGGGTCTGAAAATGATTCCATTGTGATCAGCTCTTGATTCTGTGGTGACCTTACAAACAGTAACAACAAAATTGTATTTGGTATGGTGACATATATGTGAGATGTGTTATCAATCAATTGGATAAGAAGAGCTCAATATTATACGTGGAAGTATTTTATGATGGGATGCATGATAACTGAGTGAGGTTTTGATTAAATCGTATGACTGTTGCAGTTAACATTATGCAGCTTACCTACAGTATCCTTATCCTACACGTGCTATGTACTCGCACGTTATATATGGTACAACTGACGATGAGTTAAGCATGCATGTATTTTATATATGTGTCAAAACTATTATTTTACTATCCTTTAGAATGGTCTATATAAGATACTCATGAATCTATAGGAACCTGCAGGAAAACATTGTACATGCATAAATTTCATAAAGATGATTATGGTGGCGGAAATCCTGTGTGATAAAATGCAATGTGTACAATGACGTGTGAAACTGTTCCCAGATTGACCAATTTTAATAATTTTATCACTCATCAAAAAAATAGTCACTTCTTTATAAAAATTCTGGACAAATCTTGTATCTGAACGGTTTTCCCCCTATATTCTAAACGAGGGTGTATAATTGGTTGCATTCACCATAGAAACGATTGACTCCAATTTTTGGTTGGTGATAAGCCATAATAGCATAAGTTGAACTAGTTAGGTTAGCATATTTGTTAAATTGGAAAAAAAATGAAGTTAAAAAAGCACGTACTTTCATCATCCACAAGTAGTCCAGCCATTTTATTCTTCGAAAAGTGGATATCCACAATTCTTACCTACAAAATAGCCAATTTTGAAGCATTTAAGATCAAGTTTCAAACACACCAAAATGTAAATATAGATATTTTTTTCACCAATTACAAAATTTGTCAACTATTAAATCGAACTATTTATAAAACGCAGCACGCCATTTTATTGTAATGTATCATACCCGATTTTGTAAAAAAGTGTATATTCATCCATTTTCTGTATTTCATATATGATCATATAAAAAAGACGATTAAAACAAAAATAGGTAGGATTCTTTTTATTGTACTGTGTTTATTTTTGCGGCATCCTTTGGTTAAAAAATAAACCCAGTGGGCTTTTTTCTATTGACTATTTGAATTTAATGCCTATGTTTTATGTAAAGAGGTTGATCCAGTTGAAAGATAGAGCGCATAGAGACAGACAGAAAAATTATCCCCTAACATTCAGAGTTAAATATATTGAGAACTTATTTATATCTATAAATGGTATTTTGGTATATACCTTATCATAATGAAAATTATTACCTTATGAAAACTCATTAGTTTATTTGCGCACCTACTTGTTTTATTTGTTTAAACTGACAAAGGTCAATTCTTTCGATTATAAGTGTAAATGTGATAAATAGTAATTTTGTAGTAACGCTACGTGCTTTAAAAGAGAAACGTACTATAAATCATGAATCAAATGTCAAAACTTTGGCTCGATACGTAATATTTTAATATATTGTCAATTAATTTGTGATAAAACTGCGTCAACACTCTACAAATGCATCTCATCATGAAAATTTTAACGTATAAAACTGACAGTTATCTTGCATTGTCTCGTCTTATCTCTTTTTATTTCATATTTGCGTCAGCAAAATACTCACATGAGTTATAACAATGCTCATTTATCGCTTAATGTACGGGTGAAAATGCCCTTAGTTTCATAGTCAAGCAATATGTATATAACCGCAAATAACGTGATAACGAGTCAGTAAATTTATCTCATACATACGTACACATATTTATTTTAAATATTTGTCAATAATAACCAAAGTATTTTATCGAATTTAGTATGCATATATTCAATATAAGTGGGGAAAATACATAGATCAAGCCAAATATAAATCCTTTAAATATATTTTGATGATTTTGTCAACAGATAAAAAGCAGCGCACCACAAAGTATTCGATGAAAGATTTGCCAAAAAATAAAAATAGAATGTGGAATATCTTCCAGTTTCAATATATCCAGCCCATACATAAGCTAAAATCTTGTATAAAACCAAATAAATCTTTCCAAAACATACTTTTAAGACAAGAAGTAAATGTAGCTGCTGTCTGTTTAAACTACATTGTATGTAAACAGAAGCCATAGACATTTATACTTTAATTTTGTTCAAGTCTTTAATTATAATCAGGGTCTCAGCTTGGATTATGGAATAAATATATATGATGTACATTTTGAGTGCTTATTTGGCTATCAGGATATAGTATAATTTTATGATAGCATGCCCTATTTATTAACTTTTGCTAGAACTTTGTTTGTTTGTTCGATTTCGACTAAATTGAGTCAATCCCATATATATTGATACGAATTGTACCATAATTATAAATGAGTCAAATATTGGAAACTTTGTGGCTGAAATAAAATCTAAAAATTCCCTATGTCAACTTAAGAAGGAATCAAGATTGACAACTTACGATACTTGCCTATTTAATGAGTTTTATCACACACTTTCATCAATAGAACTTTAAATTACAGGAAGACTGCTAGTAAGGACCACCCCATATAGTGAATTTTTTTTGTGTTATCCGTCGTACAAATAAAACACAAATCTTGTTCTAAATTGATTTTAGCTGCCTAAGTTATTCCACCATAAAAAAAACATTTTCTCTAGATTTTAACATATGGTGGAGTGTTATTTCAAGAAATAGGTTTAACTGATCAAATAACGATATTCTACATTAAATATTTAAGTTATAACAGAAATATTGATAATCTTACCGGTTATTCAAGACCCCAGTACTGACAAAAACAAAGTAAAAGCTCGTAATATGAGTAACGAAGGTAACGTTAACAAATCAAGTCACTGCTGCTGAAAGTTTTCTGCCGCTGTTTATTTTCTATTCGGTGAAGCACTGTGTGTTGGTCATCTAAGTTACTGGATATTTATACAGGGGGAAAATTTTATGCTTTTTAGTATTGGCATTAAAAGATAGGTGTATTGTACTACATATTATTTTGTATGTTATCTTTTGAAGTAGTTTAGTTATTCAATATTTACCAATACGATGTAAAAATTACACAATATTTTCCACGATACGGTTTTGTATGAACTACAAACATTGACGTATCTGATATCAAAGTTGGTTATCAGACAATTGGAGTGACCGGTTCACCGAATTATATCGTAGGTTATTCACTTTATGCATCGGTAAAAAGATTTGTTGAAAATATATCCAACGTAAAAAATAAATGAATATTTGCATGTACTTCAGGAGAATGGAGAATCGAAAGTTGAAGTGTGTTGAAGCAAACAAAGTGCTTGAACTATTGCGTATCAGAATTGGGACGGTAAACGACCGCTGAATACATTGGGATATTGTTTGTTTTATTTATGATGATTCATCAGCTTATCATAGTTATCAACAACCTACTCATTACTATTAACTGACATTTAAAACCCAGTGTGGTGAAAACAGAAGAATATGAAATGAACGTTGAGATTTGGTACATAATGGCTCAGATGAATGTGTAACCGCTATCACAAAATGCAAATGATTCATTGCATAAAAAAGTATTATTTGGTTTTTAAAGTAAATTCAGTGATTTTTGGATAATTAGTGCCACAGTATATGCCAGAAAAAATATAAATATTTTGTGCAAGGCAAAGCTGATTAACGTTGACTCATTTTGCAAAAAGGGTAAATGTTATATTTTCATTGCTTTATTTTACAAACGACTAAACTGCTTGAACAATAATATATACCAGAAAAATATCGCCGACATTATTTTGCAAGTTAAGAACCTTACTAATTCTTTTACAATCGTTGCTAGCATCTCATTAACTATTTTTACCCATTTTCAATCCAATCTCTATGTAAAAGTATATTTTCATATGTATTTCGAAATTAAAAAAAAAATGTTTGCATGCAAAATTAAGATTAGATTCTATACAGAAACGCAAACTTTCCCAAATCATGACATGTTCATGTAAACTCAAACATCTCAAAACATCTTTCAAATAGCTCCTAATGATGCCCCTTTACAAAAATTTCAAAACACATTTAATTGGCGTGATTCAGTCCTCGCATTACCTTTTAACACGGGAAGTCACGTGTCTGTGTTAAAAAGTAAGAAGACGACTGAGGCCCGCCAAGGAACATTTTTTTGAAATTGGTGTAATTACAATATCATATTTTTTGCATATTAGGCTGCTAATAAATGTACTAATTATATTAACTGAGTTTTGATGAAAATCAATGTCAAACTTCAAGATGTTTTTTATAATTTATGCATTACACACTTAATAGTTTATAACCTTTACGAAGTGCATTTTTTTATTTATCGACAAAAATAAAGCTATTTTGTTGAAAACATCATGCACCTAAATATTTATATTCTCAATAAAATAGTGCTTCTTTTGATTACAAAAGTCGTGATTATTTTTTTATAAATGATGAAGTTGTATTATCAATTTAAGAAACCCCTATAAAAGTAATGAAATATGAGTATAGTGTAATTGAAGTTTCGGCTCACGATAAAATTTTGGAGTCCTTAATATGTATTATTTAGTAATTAGGTATCTGTAACCGGATTTAAAACATATTCGCTCTCGAAAATTCCACATCATCACACAGGTCAATAAAAAGATTCGTTTTCATAAATTCCATATCGTTTCCAGGAATCCACTGGATTAGAAACCACAGGTCTTTCTGATGACATATGCTGTTGTTGAATCGGAAATATATTTTCGTCATTAATTACGTGTGAATTCCCTTGTCTAATGACATTAGTTAAAAATGTGAAGAGAAATCCTCATTTCACTTCAATTTAAGATGGCAAATTATATGTCTTCTAATCCATTATGCAATACCGAGAATTTGGTTTACATACTTCTAAATAAACGTGTTAGTGGGTTTTGATGTGGGTTTTCTTCGTATCCTGCATTCAAAGAAAATAAGTGGACAATTTAGCATTACTTTTTTACAAAGAGGATTTATGGTGGCTTTACTCGCCTTAAGATATATTCCCATGAAACCTCATTAGGATACATCCTGTTTTATTTCGAAGATTGACCAAAAAGTATTAAAAAGCTAAAAAGGAAATTAGGTTTCACTCGATGCAAATCGAGTAAATATAAATTACTTTAATGATATACTATATATATCAACAGCTCGTATTTGAAGTCTTTTATAATTTTTTTGGAACCAAAAGTTGTCACGTTATTAAAATTTATATTAACAAAAATTAATAATAATTTGTTATTTAACTTGACATTTAAAACAAGCAAACTTTTAAAATGGAATGTTTTCAGAAAATTATAATTTTTCTTCTCTCAGTCAATTTAGGTGCTGATGCTATCATGCAAAGGATCGGTCTAAAAAACTTTTTTTCTCGTAAGTAATGTTTTTAAATTAAAAAAATATTTTTTGTTTAAATAAGAATTTTGCTGATTTTTTTACTCACATTATCAATTACACATAGCGGATAACCTTTTAGTTGAGTTAGGACTGGAATGCGTTCGTCTACCAAAAGTTTTTACTCAGGGTACAGATGCAGTGATAAATTACCACGAATGCATTCGTCTTTTCGAAAGCCACGACTGCACTGGTAATTTTCTTCAGCTGCCATCATCTATTCAGAGTTACAAACACCTAGACTTTTGGCACTTACCTGACGAGTCATCCGTTTCAATTTGTCCATTCTCATGTTTTGCACATAGTCAAAATACTAGTGATGTCTTGATGATTAACGTGACATTATTTTCACAAAAAAACTACAAAGGTAATTTAAATTATTGTTTTGTTTATTTTTTGTATCGAATTAATAATTCCGTTTGTGGTTTTAGGATATAAGCAGGAGCTCACTTTTAACAAATGTACATCAGTACATCCAACATTCTTCAATATGACTACATCCATCCAAACAAAAGGCAACTGCGTCCAGCTTTACAACAAGGAGAACTGTCGAATGGACGATCCCGACAGCCTCAAGTTAGAATTGATGCCTGGGCAACCTTATCACGACGATTTATCAGGTTGGGGCATGCCAATTGTGAAATCAGTTAGTCCATGCACGCCTAACTGTACATTGGGTACTTTGACATTTGAACCGGGTCCGCTTAAAGATGAACTTTACTTATTCGAATTGCAAAACTTTGGAGGACTGGCTCTAAGGATAAATGTGTCATCGGGGGAATGTATCCCACTTAGCTTTTATTGGAAAGAAAGAGCACAATCTCTGATTATTGGGGAGAGGACATGTGTAACACTTTTCGAGCAAGCTAGCTGTAGAGGTAATGAGTACGATATAAATTTTTCGGTGATTAATTTACCCAGATTAAAAATTAATTGGACGGCTGCGTCATTACAAAGTTGCGTATGGACAGGAGCGACAATAGAGTTAAATAGAAGTAAACCGATTAATCAACCAAGTTCAGGAAATTTTAATAAAACGACCAAAAACGCAAATAAGAATTATTTCTCGACATCTCCCCATTTTATTTGGGTAAATGTGCTCGCGTTGTTATTTGGCGTTTCTTTAGTAGTCTTAGCAACACTATTTGTTTTTAAGAAATGCCATACATTTGGCATACTAATGGAAAAACTTTCAGACAAAGAAGTACAAGATTTTCTTTCGGGTTTTGAACTGGAAATTTTAAGTGCGTCTGATAATGCCAATAACGACAATGCGAATGAAATGCTTGCTCAACAAATGCCATACAATAAGGAATTCGAAATTTCACTCTCCAGAATCACATTTGGTAATATTTAATAAATGATTTAATTTTGCATATACAAAATTCGTATTGATAGATATCGTGTATATACTCATTTGTAGATTCTTCCATAACATTGGGGATGGGTGAATTTGGCGTGATACACAAAGGAATTTTGACTCAAAGTATTGAAACGGAAACTGGCTCAAGGGAAAATATGGTGGTTGCAATTAAAACCGTTAAGCCATCTTCTGGTGCACATGGCTTACGCTCATTGTTAAAGGAAGTAAAAGTTATGCAATATTTGGGTAGCCATGACAACCTTGCAAAATTTATTGGATGCTGTACGGAGAAACTGAAACAAGGCTTGTGGAACAAAAAACACCTCAATATTCTTTTCCCAACCATCAAGTATTTTTATTATTTAAGAATGCAATTAACTTAAATATAGGTGAAATTTTCTTGGTAATGGAATATTATTCTGAGGGATCCTTAAAAACATTTCTACGAAAAAACTCCTTGTCGTTTGAGAATCTTGTGGAAAACGGGGAAATCAGACTAAACAAACAGTACGAGTCCCAATCAGGGAACAGGTATGTTTTTATCACAACTGCTTACTTTATTGCATTGGTAATGTTTTTTTTTGGGCGGAAAAAAAATGTATATTATTTTCTAGATTGCCATTTGAAAAAGAGACGTATGTAAATGTGAGAGCCAAATTTGATACACTTTTACTTGTCAAATGGTGTATTGAGATTGCTCAAGGAATGGAATTCCTCACTAACCGAAAAGTAGTACATTCTGATCTGGCTACCAGAAATGTCTTGCTTACTGACATGCTACAAGCAAAAATTTCTGATTTTGGTTTATCACGAAAACTGTATGAATACTCGCAGTACAAAAAAGAATCGAAGGTGAGTCTGTGAAACAAAATGATTTAAAAATTTGTACATTTGATTTTTTTAAACTTGATATATAGGAGCCTTTGCCCTGGAGATGGATGGCTATAGAGTCTTTAAAGTTTTCTGTGTTTTCAACAAAATCGGATGTTTGGAGTTATGGAGTCCTCTGCTGGGAAATATTTTCATTAGGACGAGAACCCTATTTTGGCCAACAATGGACAAACGATTTTCTTGCCAATTTAGAAAATGGAATGCGATTAGAAAAGCCGGAAAACTCTTCCAATGAATTGTAAGTTTCCATTTAAAAAATAATAATTTAACGCTAATTTAATTTAACAAAATATAAATATATTTCTTCATTTTGTAAAAAAATTCATATCAAATTAGCTACAATCTAATGCAATGTTGCTGGGAATTCAAGTCTGATGCGAGACCTACATTCACTGAGATATCAAACGGGATTGAAGAAATGTTTACTGTTTCAACTGCATTGGATTAAGTTGAAATATTATAAACTCTGGAAATTTTAGGATACTGTTTGGCTGTAAAATTGTGTTTTTTTAAAGAAAAATCAATAAAAAAGTTGATCAACATGTACTACTAATACATATGTCAGAGAAGTTGTGAATAAAGAGCTTACCCGAGTGATGGGTAATACCGCAAAATCATTTCTTTATTGTGTTGCATGGTAGTACATTTAATTTTGTAGAAAAAATATTTATATAATGTAAATTATACATAAGTATTTATAAATATATATATGTAAATGTATATAAATATTTCATTAGTACATACATCCTGGACCATTTCTCTTGGATTTTTTTTTTCTGCGAAATATATATTAAGTTATTACGTCTGTGTATATTACTTGATGTAGTAAATAACTTGTGGCTTTAGTCTCTACAGAATACTGAGAAAAAAAAGATAATCATAATGAAAATAATGACTGTGGTGAAACTGTGCGGTTAGCTGCACCCACATAGCTTATGAACTACTCGAACTTTTTCAACTAATTAGAATGAAACAAATCACTTCGACTTTTTATGGGTACACAACTTCGTTTACTGTTGATCTGTTCATCATAAATACCAATGTTGATGTTAATCTTCAGCCAGAATTTATAACTCGTAAACTAAGCTAGTCATGTATTATCTTTAATAATTGTCTTTAAATCAGATACATGGAGCCATACTTCCGGACAACATATTTCATTCTTCTAATTCTCACAGTTTATCAACCCATTAGAGCCAGCAATCTCTATATAGAACATAGATCATGTAAGTATTTAAATGAATTATATTTATATTTTAAAATATATATATATCTAATATCTTTTTGTTTCGTTATAGTTACAAAATATTATATTCAACTTAATAATTGTACGGATATATCTAAAATTACGGAAAAACAACAACTCAACGCCATTGGTAATCGAGGTTCCTGTGGTCGATTTTATGTCAATGCTAACTGCACTGGAAACGTTTTAACCTTGCCTCCAAGCATTTCCTACCATGAAGTCTATGAGTTTCTCAAATTTGATGGAAAAAAACCATCAGGTGGCCCTTGTACGAATCCCTGTTTAGCTCAAAATAATATCGCAAATTGGAATCCAAATCGACGACCTCCTTCCACTCGTGTACAATTATTTGACCAAAAGTCTTATAAAGGTAAAGTGAATGTAAATGTTAATGTATTTAGGTAGTCACGAGTATCTTAACTAATGTTTTTTTGTCAATTCAAGGTTCGAATACAACATTACACGCTAGAGGATGTACTCGCATACCACAAGAGTTTATTAACACGACAATGTCAGTTTTACTTGAGGATAAATGTGCTATAATTTACAGCACTGAAACTTGTGATGAAAACGAATTTTTTATCGAATTACTCCCAGGCCAACCCTTCCACGATGACTTGTCAATTTGGATGCTCCAATATTCCAAAGCAATTAGTCATTGTAATGCTCTTTGTTACTCTGGTAGTCTTAGTTTCGAGCCACCTAAAATAGGGGAAGTGTATCTATTTGATAAGATCAATTTTGGTGGACGATCTCTTCAACTTGATCTATCAATGAATGAGTGCACTAATCTTGGATTCTATTGGGATAACTTGATTAGTTCCATAATTGTTGGGAATGAGACTTGTGTCACAATATTTAGTCAAAATGGCTGCAGAGGTGGCAGGAAAGAGGTGAACTTTTCATCAACAAATTTACATCAGCATCCAAACTTTAACTTGTCAGCAAAGTCGGTTCAAATTTGCTCCAAAAGAAACAAATTTTTAAAACCTAAGAATGATCAGATTATTGAGAAGACATTTTTAGTAACTCAATTTAACGAATCTGCAATAAGTAATGTAACAAATGGTGAATCCAGTGAATCATTCGTTTTCTCACCTGTGTTCATCGGTGCAAATATTTTTGCGTTCGTAATTTTAGTTTCCGTATGCGTAGGAATTGTACTATTTGTATTTAAGAAATATCATCCAGTTGGCAGAGTTGTTAGCAAGCTATCGCAAAATGAAGTTCGGGATTTCCTTGCTGGTCTCAAAGCTAACCCAACTGATTCTACTAAAAACAGTTCCAAATTATCGTCCGTAGCAAACCCTCAAGATAAGCCATACGACAAAGAGTTCGAAATAAAACGCTCAAGAATAAAATTCGGTATGTCACGTCAAGTCACGTCATCACAATTTCAATATTTAAAAAAAATTCTGGTTCTAATATATTTTTAGACTCCTTTGTACCTCTGGGAATGGGAGAGTTTGGAATTGTTTACAGAGGAAGGCTATTGGGTGATTTTGCGGAAGAGAACACAAGTCAGGGAAACCACGTGGCTATCAAAACAGTCAACCCGTCTTCCGGTGTAAATGGCTTGCGTTCGCTACTCAAGGAAGTGAAAGTTATGATGTATTTGGGAAGGCATACTAACATAGCTCATCTGATTGGATGCTGTACGGATAAATTGAATGATGGTAAGTTCTTCATTCTTAGAACTTGTTTTAAAGATTTGATAAATTTTTTTCTCAAATGATTTGTCTTAATATTAAAAGGAGAGATTCTGGTAGTGTTGGAGTATTGTTCGAATGGGTCAATGGAATCATTTTTACGCAAAAATCATATCTCATTTAAAAATGAAATTAAAAAATTTAACCAAACTTCGCACAAAAACATATTTCCACTTGGGTATATGACATATGAGAACATCCTTCCAAATTGTGACATAAGTTTACTTTCTAAATGGTGTGTTGAGATTGCCAAAGGAATGGAATTTCTAGGCAAAGCCAACGTGTTGCATTTGGATTTAGCTGCTAGAAATGTATTAGTGGGTGACTTGCTGGAAGCAAAAATTTGTGATTTTGGATTATCCCGACAGCTAAATAATTGTTCTGAATACAAAAAATCATCCAGTGTGAGTGTTTTTGGGGCAAAATTGGCTTTGGAACATAAATATAATTAAACGTCTAAAGTTAATAATTTGAGTTAATTTTCTAAACTTAAAATTGGACAGGATCCGTTGCCTTGGCGATGGATGGCTCCAGAGTCCCTCAAATGTATGGAGTTTTCATCAAAGTCAGACGTTTGGAGTTATGGGGTTGTGTGCTGGGAGATTTTTTTGCTTGGTGCGAAACCCTATCCAGAAGTAAGATGGGATGATGTGTTTATCAAAAATTTGGATGATGGCATGAGGCTAGGGATTCCATCAGACGCGCCTAGTTGCTTGTAAGTTTATCAATATGAGTGTTTTTCTTAGATTTGTTATATTGATAGAAATATAAATACAAGTGTATTATATCATGTCAAAGCTGCGATTTAATGCTCTCGTGCTGGGAAATGAAACCTGATATGAGACCGACATTTACAGAAATTATCGACAGGATTGAAAAAAAAATTCGAGAAATTTATCCAAAGAATACGGCAGCTGATACAGCAATGGGAATTTCAACTTTCTCTTTGAGTGTGGGCTCTGATGTAAGTAGACGTATTGCTGAAAAGATTTAGAACTTTTTACTTGCTTAACGTATTGATTTGATTATGATCATAAATTAAAATACCAATTAATATAAAAAGGCTTGTAAGGAATCCTCACTTGCACTAATATCCTTGTAAATGAGGAATAATTCATGGGAATATCCATTTTGTAAGTCGTTGTGCACTAATTTAAGGATTAAATATTCTGTTAGAAGAGTTGTGATTTGTTCATCTTATACTTGTGCATTAACTATCTTCTTTTAAGTCCATTAAATAAAACATGAAATGATTTTGTGTTTTATTTGTATTGTCCATTAAATAACAACGTGTTTTTGTAAAGTTCTGAGTGTCAATTATTTAAATCGATCGATATCACTTAAGCGAGGCTTTAGTTATTTCAGTTTTTGACATGCGGGAAGAAAATAATTAATAATTTAAGATCAAAGTTTACTACCAAAAGACGTTAAAGAAAAAGTATAAATAAATTTGCTTCTTAGCCACAAGCAGAATAACTACGCAAAGGATGTAATAACCAGTATAAATAATATAATAGCTATAAAAGCATTGAGAGTTTTACATGTCGTTGTGAAAAAAGTTCTAAATATTTAAAGCTTGAACGATATCTAGCTGATGAACTTTATGTGGATTCAATACAGTCAAACGTTAAAGTAATATTAAAAGGGATCTCGGTAACGAATTCGTTCTAGACCTGGATTTGAAATGCGTTACTAATGTGGCAAAATAAAGCTTAGAGTTTAAACCTTAGCCGAAAAATGTTTATTTCTAGTCAGATTTTCTGGATTAAAATTGAGCTAAAGTTTACCACGATGAGAACAATTTAACTGAACCTTGCTGTTTTAAAAACGAATGTTAAAATTTCCTAAATTTTCATGCTGTTAAGCGTTGAAGAATAATATATAATTCCGTTTTTGGATGAAATGCTGAATGTCACCCTTAAATTATTATTTGGTAAATGCACATGAAATTCATATATACAATTTAGTTTCTGTTGGGCCAAAGCAATTCCTAGACGTAAGTGGCTATAATTACATAAATAGTATAATCAGTCGTGCATTGATGCAAAACCAAATATGATGAACCAAATTGAAGTTGCTCAAATTTAATGAACTAAAATTAAAATTGCTTTGTTTCTAAATACCAGCATGTTTTTTATAGATATGTCTAATTAATAAAATTTTCGAGCACTTGGTCACTTTTTTCAAATAGAGCATACATCGATTTAGGACATTCCGTGTCTGATGACTGTAATTACGCAATTTTAATGCATTTTAAAAACCATTAGTTGTACAATTTAAGCCATTTTAAAAGCAACTCTCAAAACAAATTTTAAAATTCCATTGGATTCAACCAAACAAACTTTACAACAACAGCCTCTTATGAATCTATGTATTTGCAGATACTACAATCAACCAGTATTGCAATTGAATGATACATTAAGTTCACTTATTCTTTAATGTTTTTATTGATAGCTGTGCATCCAAAATTGTTTGATTGGATATTTTTAATTTGTTTACAATCTAATTGTACCTTTTAACACTTACAATTTTATGTTCTAAAAATATTTTTAAATTCCACAAATTCAAACTTTGAACTCATTTTGAGCATAAATATGACCGGATTCCTTCTGTTAATTGTAAAAATATTACATTAGACATGAAGTCATCTAAGCTTTCTATTAAAGTGTTTATGTTTTGAACAAAGAACAACCATTTGGTTATAAAAATGCAAAATGATGAATTTTATTGATCAAATAAATTCTCTGAATTTGGAGATAAATCTAACTTCGTTTTTAACCAATATCGTTTTAATACACATGTAGACACTTCACACTTTTTTTGGGCATTGATTAAATATTTGGTTGTTTTTTGGAAAACTATTGGTTTTATTTGGCACAAAACATTTTTATCAACAAAATTTACTTCGGCGAAAATAGTAATAAAAAATAACACAATAGCTCTTTTGTTGTTTTTTGTTGAGGTACATTTTATGGTTTGCGTTGATTTTGCTAAGGTACATTGTCAAATTAGTTATCTTTTCTTCTTTGTACACTTCCCGTACTGATAAAAATACGAAACGTAAACAGAACATGAAAATTGTAGTTTTGCAGGCAATTGAAATTTGTTTGAAGATTGATCCGGTAATGATGATGTTAATATGGTAAAATTAATGATATCGGGTTATTACCACGAGTAAAGCTTTTTAATATTTTTACATTCTACTTTTTTATGGAAAATTTTGTAAAACTAAGGAAAAAAATATATTCATAGCGCTTTCTCTAAATAATATTTTGCATGCTAATATGTTTGCTGTTGTCTTTCGAAATAAATTTTTTTCTTGTTCCATTGGGTTGCTGTAATCCTTCTTCTAACCTAAAGCCACCAGTTTTTCTCAAATAGGAAAACATTTCCCCGCCGGGGATATACTCTAGTAGCATGTATAGATTGGAATTGTTCTGTAATAAGTTCATATAAAATACAACAATAGAAAAAATCATTAGAAAGGAACATTTCCACCAAAAATCTCTTCAATCTTGGAGTTAATTTCTGCAAATTAGGGTATCATATCGGGTTTCATTTCTCAGCAAGACGAGCATTAACTCGTAGCTTCGACATGGTATGAAATAGTAGAATTTTATATTTAACTAATTTGAAAAAAAGAATTAACAATTATTGGTAAACTTACAATCCACCAGGCGAATCTAATGGAATCCCTAGCCTAATTCCAGCATCCAAAGTTTTCATAAACATATCATTTCATCGTACTTCTCTGGATACGGTCATAATGATAGTTGAAAAATGTCAATAATATATTTTAAACCATCAAGTTTTAAGTTGCTAAAGACTTCGAATTATTAATGCACTATGGAAAACAGAAAGCAAATGAGTTAATTTTAAAAAGAGCATCCAAAAGTTTATTTATATATATGGAACATATTGTATCACGAGAGAAATATTGTATGCATTTGCTATTTCTATCCATTTCTTTATTTATCTAAACATTCAAATATTCTAATGTGTGTTATAATATTGTCACCATTCCAGTGTGTTTACAAAAGCCGCAAATGTAACTCTTTAAACAAAACATTCGAGAACTTTAATAATTATACTTGTGGTGAAATTCTGCTTAAGGCTTAACCTTCCCTAAGCTGTGTACAAGAGCCATAGCGTCCTAGCCATAGCATAGCTGCGTCCCTAGTTGGAAATTTGTATTGTGAAAAGCATACAGATATACTGTAAAACGCACTTTGACTGAACGAACTACATTTATTATAAAAATATCATGTATGCAAATGTTAACTTTGATTTTGAATATTTTCGTCCCATGTAAAAATATGTATGTACGTTATTATTGTCCAGTTGTTGGAACAAATGCTATATTTCAAATTAGAAGACAAAATATACATGTATTTTCGGCTAAATATAAACAGAAACGTATAATTTTCTGTAGAAATGATTCTCCATTCTATCAACTAATCTAACTATGTTACATTTATACCATACAATTTATTAATGAATGTTTACAGGTATCGAATTTCGCTTACGAAGCATTTGAATTAAGCAATATAGTTGGGTATATATGGTTTCCATCAATTTTCGTGAATGCCAATGTAACACTTTTGTTTATCATGCCAGAAACTTACCCAGTTATATAAATTGTTTTTGGAAAAATGATAAGATACGATTTATAATTTAACGTTAGTTTTCAATGGAAACTTGTACTCACACTTTGCTTTTAATGCCAATTATCAATAAATCCAAAAATATTATTTTTGAATCGTCTTCAACTATATATGTATATATATATATATATATACTCATTAATCAGTTATATATCATCTTCCACAATATTTACAGATGAAGCTTCAGCAGCTTCTGCACCTTCTCCAGAAGCTTCAGACTGAGCCGCGTTGACAACTGAAGCTCCAATAGAACCACCCATGGCGCCATACAAAGTGTCATCTGCCAAAGCAAGATTTTCTACGTTAACAACGTTGATACTGCCTGTAGATCCCGATGGCTTGTCCGCAACGGCGAACTGAGTAATTTCTTCATCTTGGCTGACCAAGGCAAGGACTCCGGAAAGGGATTGGAGGTAAGCTGGACCATCGAAGTCTCCA